>CM042557.1:19823483-19893483 GCA_023630585.1 Cranoglanis bouderius
TGTGTGTGTGTATATATATATATATATATATATATATATATATATATATATATATATATATATATATATATATAAAAGAAAATCACCTGAAATGAAGACATACACAGTTTTTGTTTTATCCAGCTGTATTTACTCAGTGCAACTTATAACATCCAAGTGAAAGATATAACACCAGCATGTCAGGAAAAATAAAAAAAAATTTATTTATTTTTTCAATCACTGAGTTTGAAAAAGGATCATGTGGCATTCTCCTGCCACTGGATATACTATAGCCTCTACACAAACACTCTAAATTCAATAAAAAATAATACTCACAACACAGTGGATGAGAGAAGCAAAAATCAGATTTATTGCCCAGAAACAGCAGCCAACATGAGATCAATTCAAATGAGTACCCTGAGTTCAGTCTCTATTTATACTCTTTTCCACTCCTTCATATCAAACAATTTCCCATTATGTTTGGTTTTCGGAAAATCCAGCTACAATTAGCTTCATAAAATCAGATATTTCAGCCACCACTATATCCAGGTTTTTCAAGGTTAGACGAAAAAAAAACACACCCTGTTCCCTGTTCACCTCCTTCTTTCCTTCTTGCCCCTATAAAAGACCTCCGTGGCCCAGTTTACCAAAATGTCTCCCAGCAATCTAGACAAGCAATCCTTTCTCTGCATTCTCTTCTTTGGTTATCATATTAAACTTTTATTCTTCGCTTCAATTCTATCTCTCTACATGGGTAAGTGTTGTTTTTATGTATTACAGATTCTGTGCATGATTTTAACATGTTTTTTGTGTTTTACACACTACTTAAAGCTCTATTATAATCTAAGTCTTGAGATTACACATTTTTGCTAGGATTCTAAGATTATGCTCAATGCTATAGGATTATGCTTCCATAATGTTTTTTGCATGTGTATATATTTATTTAAAATACATAAAATATAATATAATATAATATAATATAATATAATATAACACGAGTTGTTTTTTCCTCATTTTCTTAGCCTCTCATGGACATGCGTTATCAGCTACAGTTGTTATGGCTTTATCACGAACTGACCTCGACATGTCCCGAGAGCTCCTCAGCCATGCACACCAATGCATGGCAAAGGGCCTGCTTCCACATCATTCTACTCCCCAATAAACCACACTACGTGTTTACCTGGTCTTCTGTGTTTGTTATTTATATTTTATGTAAATTAATTACCACATCCCCTCCTCTGAGGCTCCCCAAGCCTCATTAGTAATTAATTTAATGACTAAACACTATAAACACTGCTCTTTGTACCTTTTGTCCATCTCCCGTCAATTTCTACATTATTATCTGTATCCTTCCCTCATTAAGCCTTCGTGGTGCAGCATCTTCCTCTATGTTATCAAAATTCATCAATTACCGAGGTTATCTCAGTAGCTCTATGGGGGTAATACGTACACTATATTTTTTGACAAAGTTTGGTAAACGCTCTATTCCTGAGCTACTGTTCAAATTCCAGGAAATAGGTAGATACAGTACTGACTGTAGCGGACTAGGAATGGGTTAAATACCTATATATTGTCATATTTGCTAACATGTTTAACTATAGTTCCCTAAATCTAGTTATATACCTGTTTTGTCCCAATTTTTCTCAGATTTTTTTTTTATTATTAAACACCTATACTTTGTATTTTTCAAGACTCAAGGGCTCTTTTTCTTTTTTGGTTCTCTCAATTGATGTCCCGGGGTGGGCGAAAAAACCTCTAGGCCCAATGACGAGGAAAAATTCCCACCCTGCCAGCACTTTGTGCTCAACAGTGATAAAACTTGGTCCTCCTTGTCTCTCTAAGACAATTGCTTGCAATTTCATTCACATGGTCCATTCATAAAAGAAAATAAGTCCATTATGAGTCCATGAGTCCATGCAAAGGTGTCAGAAGAGTTAAAAGAGTCCCAGTCCATTCTCAGTTCGTTTTCACTGTCCATATCCTTGCAGAGGCGTTGTCCTCCTCTGCATTGTCCTCCTCCGTCACGGTCAGTCATGAGTGTCTGTACATATGCTCACAAATATCATCATTAATACTTTTCCCCTCCCTTCTGCTGTCCCTTCATCTGTGTTTAGCAATATGTAGTATATTTGTTACATTTTTTGTGTTCTCAATCATTTAAATATTCTTTTGTACGAGGCGAGCGCCTCGCCTAGATAAGGCACAGATGAAAAGACAGAGTGGGAACTCACAACAGTTTATACTGGATAACAAATATATATATATATATATATATATATATATATATATATATATATATATATATATATATATATGCATAAACATACATAATTTAAATAATTGCTGCAATATGATTATGACCCAATGCAATATGATTATAACCCATCATCCATTCAAAGTAAGCTCAATCATTCTATACTATTCTACGTTCTATAACCACTGGCCAGGTGATTATCCATTTAATTATCCCAAAAGAAGGATAGATCATACCCATTTATCCGTGAGCCAAGCTTAGGTGTAAATCAAATTAAATATAGGCATTAGGCCTATCAACCGGAGCTAGGAAATTTGTGGCCTCTGCTACTCGGGCCTGGGTCAGCAAGCAGCAACAGCAAAAGCACCAACAGCAAAACAGGGCACACTTGACAGGAGGGAGACAAAGAACATCAGGAAATCCATTAACCAGTGACTGTAAACTGGATTGGTAGGTAGTGTTAATATGATCACGAATCTCACCTAGACCATTAATGTATTGTGTCAAATTTAACACAAGAACTTGGATCATTTGGTGCTGATAGCAAGATACTAAAGTAATACAATGATGGGTATGGATCTGATAACCTATTGATTACCTCACTCCAATACCAACAAAGGTAAATGTGGCATCAATCTCTGCAACAAATGAGATTTCTTGGGGCCTTTGAGGTGTTATGTTATGATTAAGTCTCTTTGCTGTATCAGCGTAAGATTGATATTCCTTACTAGTGGTATGAGATCTACAGCACCCTTTAGATAAGGTTTAACATTAGTAGGCAGACTATAACTTAAATGACTTACAAATGTATTACAACATTACAACATTTCAATCTAAAAGAATGTGTGGTGTGGAGATTTCACCTACTGATGACATTTAAGACTGATGTAGCGCATTCTGTTCACGCGGTGTCATCAGACACTCATTGAATAAGCAAGGCAACCTTTGGGAGCAGAGTGTACTGAGTTAATGTAAACAAAGTTTGGAAGGTGCTCCCTTTATCATCATCAGCACCTAACACAGAACTGGTCGGAAGCTGACAGATTAATCTCATCAAAAGAATAAATCTGAATGGAAGTATCCCAAATTTCAACTTCCCCATTATCTATTTTTAAAGAAAACAAATTTTCCCTTCATCATCACTAAGCAAACTTAATGATAAACAAAACAGCATAGATTTTGCTGATATGTTTCTAAGAAAGTCTTAACCTTCACTTCAGAATTTAACTGATATGCCTGCTTGTGTTTATGTTCACGTCATGTCTCCGCCTCCCGTGTTCTACCATGTGCTCATGTTTTGGTTCGTGTCATGTCTCCGCCTCCTTATTATCATTGGTTTCAGGTGTGAATGATTTGTGTGTGTGTTTAAAAACCCCGCATAGATAAGCACAATAGCCTTTCAGGGGGGTTACGGGTGCTGAGAGAGTTAAACGCTATTCTGGTTATTCATTACTGGACTGTTTGGTGGGGGGGGACGCAGTGATGGACTGAATTCTAGGCGCTCCTCGAGAAATTCCCAGGATTCATACTGATAGGGTTCCCTATCTACTGTCTCAGATATTAAGTCAATTATATACTCATCATCCAACAATTGGTCGGATGGGTTCTGCTCTGTGATGGGTGGCTCAGCAATGTCTCTATTTGGTGTAGTGGCAGTACTGGTTCGAGGCATGGAAGACAGTCTGTCAGGACAAGTCAAATCTGGTGTGGTGTTTCTGACCTGGGTGTGGGAGTGTCTGTGTTCTCTCTTTCTGACTTTGGCTCTTGCCCCCTGATGAATGAACCTGCCACTGATTTGTCCTCCTCACTACTGCCTGAATCTGTGCCTGGTTCTGGTCCCATTTGTTCTTCGACTGATGCAGTTTCTTCCCACTGTAGGCTTGGATTCGCTAGGATTCTCCCTTTGCCAGTGGCACAGCTGCATTGATTCAGGTGATGCCACTGCTCTCTTCCTTCAACTTTCACAGCTGTGGGTGTGGCAAGAACCACCTTAAATGGACCTTCCCTGTGAGGTTCATTCCAGTGCTTCCTCTTGAAGACTTGGATGTAGAGGTGGTCACCTGATTCCAGTCCGTTTGTTTCCATGGATGGCCTCATGAACCTGTGAATACAAAGTTCTGTGGATCTGGGTTAAATGACGTACATAGCTTTGCATCTCGCCTTCCAGTTGATCCAAAGAGGGTCCCTCATCGTATGCCTTTGGCCGCCATCGACACCATAGGCATAGGCCTGCTAGTAAGCATTTCACGTGGAGTTAGATGTGTATTGCGATTAGTTTGCATGCATTAGTTTGCATTGCATGAACGTTTGGCACGTTCCACCATCCCCTGTGACTGAGAATGATACACACAACCCAACTTGTGTCCAATATATAGTGCCTCTGCAATTGCTTTAATAGTGGCATTAACAAAATGAGGACCATTGTCAGAACTGAGGTAATCCAGCATCCCAAATCTCGGGATAATTTCCTGACACAAAAACTCAGCCACCGTCTTAGCATCCTCTGTGGATGTAGCCACTGCTTCCACCCACCAGCTGAAACGGTCCTCGATCACCAATATGTACCTTTTGCCCTGTTTATATTCACCCATGTCCACAAAATCCATCATTATGTGCCTAAAAGGACCTCTAGGTGCTGGAATGTGCCCTATAGGGTTCGTAAAGGTCTTGCGAACATTAAACCTGGCACACTCATCACATAGTTTCAATGCTTGATCGACAGAGCTGATTAAGTACGGTGACCACCATTCTTGCCTGATTTTGCGCAAAATTTCCCCTCTACCCGTGTGATCTAGTCCATGCGCATTCTTTATTAGTAATGGTAAAAGGCTCAGAGGTGCCACACGTAAGCTCTCTATGTTTCTCCATAGTCCTGTCCCTCGTTCCTTCTTAGCTCCTCTGGCTATCCATTTGGATATTTCCGTCTCAGTGGCAGCATTCTGAAAACTCACAACATAGTCAAGATTTTCCTCACAAGGAGGTTCCTCTTTGGGGTTCATCCCAGCCAACATCTTAGGGTCCCAATGCTGTCTTCTTAACTGCTTCGTCTGCTGCAGTGTTTCCCCTAGTAAAAAGGAGCCATCAGTTTTGTGCTTGCTGTTTAATAATAGCTACTCAAACGGAGTAATAATGCATGTAGTAAATCTGTACTAGTAAATCTTTCTGTGCCCATATAGGCCACAAGCATGGCACATATGTTTGCTCAAAACGCTTGGATTCTTTAAATTAGGTTCCGGCTGGATCGATGCTAATACTGCTACCTGGCACCCTGAGAAACTTGGTTATCAAATCTGCAGCGTTATTATTACCCTTAATGACATAGTCATTACCTTTTTTCTCATGTATCTCACATTTATAATTCTAAATCATAGGCTGCATCATGGCAGGAATCAAATTATCTATTTGTCTATCTATTTTATCTAAAGGTCCCTGGTAATGTGAATTTTGGCTAGGCAATCGTGAGAGTTCCCAGTGACTGGCCCATCAGAATTAATTAGGCCATACAATACTACAGTCGGTGTGTTAGGCACAATATTATATCTTTTAAATTTTTAAGTGGCACACTTAGAACCTCATGTCTTGATCTTCGTTGAGCTACCATGTTTTGCAGGTGAATGTAATTCAAAATGGTAGTTACCTGGTGTGGGGTGTGTAAGATAAATGTGTCACAGAGCAATTTTTCCCGGCGGTCCGCACTAAGAGAGCAGCCTCAGCCCCAACATGCAGAAATGCTAGCAATCCTTATGTCACTTAAGCAACTGTTTTTTATATAACTCACAGCCTGAAGTGTTCCCCACGCTCCTGGGCCAGGACCCCACAGTGGCTCTCCCCTCCCCCTCTTCAGTCACATACAGGTGTTCTCGCCCTTAGTATAATTAGGCAGTTGCTGTGCAGGTGCAGCAGGTGCTGAGCATAAGGCAGCCTTCAGTTCTTGAAGAACAGTTCACCGTGTCGGTAGTTCATTCACTCTCAGGTTTTTCTTTAGAACACCCAGCTCTCAGGATCTGGTGGAGCACTCAGTGATCCACTGACGACACTAGTGGATAGCGTCCTGGAAGCTTATCGTTTGTTGTGTGGTATGGAATAAAGGATAACCCTTACTCATGTCCTGTCAGCCTTGGGACCTTGAGAATTTTAATGTCGATGGTTGGTGTCTCTTGACCACAGAGGGGAGTTGAGTCCACAAGAGAGCCCCAAACCCTGCAGGGAGATGCCCCCAGGTGTATTGTTGATCTCTGATCGTTAAGGTGAGCAAGCCCTCCCCTGCAGACACACCGGGAAAAAACCTGAACACAACAGAGAAATATACTGGATTAAAGAATTATCCAGTATATGGATTATACTGGAAATGGAATAGGTTACAGTATGGACATTAGGCACTAATGGAGTTAGATAATAAATTTATTAATTTTATACATGACCAATTTTGTGTAAAGTACCATCATCTTCTTCCAGCCTTAGACAGTGGTTAATGTACTATATAGCAGATAATTTGTTGGCACCTTACTGTAATAATGCTCGTTGCATACCCTTTTCTCCTTCCCTGAGGATAGAGGACATTGTTTACACAACATAGAACATCCATGTTTCACTTTGGCTTGATACTTGTTACCTGTCCTACACCCTAAGCGGGCTCAGGTTGAGGGATGCCACCATCACTTGTCAGATTTGAAACTGGAGACAGACAACTGGGAACACACAACTGCAAAGCCCATCATTAAATGTGACATGTTCAGCCTATGCATTAGATACCAGCTCAAGGCCTGATAATTTAGAGGTGAGTTTTGAGTGGTTACAAACTGATATGTTCGTGATGTCAAAATGTGGAAATAATATTTACTCTAGCTCTGTATGGTTTCTCCTTACCACCTATCTTCAATTCCTTCAGTTCCTAAACATAATTTCTTTATATTCTTCCCTACTTACTGTGTCCCTCTGTAAGGAGTATGGTTACTCCATTACCTCACTTACTTCTTACTTGCTTAATCTTTACTTAATTATTTTCTTCAGTTATCTTTACCTTAAAAAATCCATACAATTAACTCGCAGACAGGCTATTTCCCAGATTTTCTACTGTCTCTCTGTCTGTGTGAAACTCTATGTAAGTCTCTTTTATCTATTGCTAGAAGTCCAAATGTAGGCCGTTTTTTCTACACTGGAAGCTCCTGTCACCAAAACAAATTCCTTATGTGTGTAAACATACTTGGCAATAAAGCCGCTGAATGGTGGTCTTAGGCTAATTCTCTATCTAATAATAGTCTAACGAATCTTGCTTAGAATTTAAAATTTTTGTCGAGGATTAAACAACAGCTTTACAGCAAAATTGTGGATATTACTTGTCTCCCTATAGTTGATTCTTACAATTTTGATGCTAACCCAGATTTAAATTTCCCCACACACTTCATGCATCTAATCTCTGTATCTCTGTACCTCAGTTTAATGATTTATGTGTTTCTATGCCTCCTAATGGATTCTCTACTTTTCCTTTGAATATACGAAGTATTTCTAGAAATTATGATAATTTTATTAATTGTTTGTCTTCATTCAAACATATTTTTCCTATTATTGCCCAAGGACTCTAGATAATTACTTTTACTTTTAAATTACCTAAATATAATCCAGTGCACCATGTAAGGGAAAATAGATCTGGAGGTGGATTATCTCTATTCATACATGCTCTGGCTCTGATTGTGCCATACTCATGGTGTTTAGAGTATATTCATTCTATTAAACATGTAAAGAAAACTATTCAACCGATATTAAAACCCAAGTGGAAAACAATCAATCAGCTGTTGCAAAGAGAGAAGACCACTTCAGAATTACCCTCTGTCTGTTTAGGAGGTGAAAATTATTTTAATAATCTGTTTGACATAGCTCAAAAATTGATATTCTCATCAGTCATTGATATTCCCACATCTTTTCTCTGTCTTTGAAGACAGGTGTAGCGCCAGAGGGTTGATTAAAAAGTAGCAAAGTTATTCCTCTGTTCAAAGTAGATGATTCGCAGTGTTTTAACAACTATAGACCTATACCCATTTTGCCATGTTTTCCAAAAATATTAGGAAAAAAACTATATAAAACCAAATTACCTTTCATCTAGACTCTAATTCAATTACTTACAAACATCAGTATGGATTCGAAAAATCACTCCACTTATGTGGTTCTCTCTCACTGAAATTTCAACTCATTCATTAAGACTGCAGATATCTGTTTAACTGCTGATGCTACATGATTTAGATTAAATAAACTATCTTTGAATGTAACAAAGCCTACCTTTATTATGTAAGTGATTGTTCTTATTCCTTCCTTCTATTAAATATTATCTATGTAAAATATGGATATATTAAAAATATAAAATTGTATTTCTTGTAATACTTGATTTAATTTCGTATACATTCACTTTTTTACTTCTTATTTTAATGCACTTCGATAATCAAAGGAATAATACCTCTCTTCTATTCTCATATATGCTTAATCTATCAAAATGAGTTCTAGCCTATTTTCTACAAAAAACAGAAATCCAAGCAGAGAAGATTAACCTTTTTTCCTTATTAGGCCCTTCTTACTGTAGAAAGAGTCTGTTACTTTAAGGCTATTTGTACACTAGCCTGATATGTTCAAATCTCATCTGTGCTAACAATAATCCCTAACAGTTCGAGACACATATGAGGTTGAGATCTAGACACCTTTATCCCACTAATGGTATTTTAAACCATCTATTAAATTTATGTTCTTTACTGTGTATAATATGTATGTATATTCAACTAGTCTAATATAGAAGTTATCATCTATGACACTGACAATTAGCTTCATTTGGGGAGCTTTGTGACAAGCATAAAATCACTTTATAAATGTATCTATTTCACTTAACTTCACTTAAACTGTATTTGACCAAATTAGTTGGACCAACTCAATTATAAAAAAAACTATACTAAACTCTAACGCATGTCCCTTCTGAAAGTATACTGGGTTTATGACTGCATTATTATCTGAAAAAATTAACCTTCACATGAAACCCAAATATTTTAAAATTATTTGCAGATCCTCATATTTTACTCATTGTATTGCATTCAACTCTAATAACCACTATACCATAATCACATACAGTATCTCACAAAAGTGAGTACACCCCTCACATTTTTGTAAATATTTTATTATATCTTTTCATGGGCCAACACTGACGAAATGACACTTTGCTACAATGTAAAGTAGTGAATGTACAGCTTGTATAACAGTGTAAATTTCCTGTCCCCTCAAAATAACTCAATACACAGAAATTAATGTCTAAATCGCTGGCAACAAAAGTGAGTACACCCCTAAGTGAAAATGTCCAAATTGGGCCCAATTAGCCATTTTCCCTCCCCGGTGTCATGTGACCCATTAGTGTTACAAGGTCTCAGGTGTGAATGGGGAGCAAGTGTGTTAAGTTTGGTGTTATCGCTCTCACACTCTCTCATACTGGTCACTGGAAGTTCAACATGGCACCTCATGGCAAAGAACTCTCTGAGGATCTGAAAAAAAATATTGTTGCTCTACATAAAGATGGCCTAGGCTATAAGAAGATTGCCAACACCCTGAAACTGAGCTGCAGCACAGTGGCCAAGACCATACAGTGGTTTAACAGGACAGGTTCCACTCAGAACAGGCCTCGCCATGGTCGACCAAAGGAGTTGAGTGCACGTGCTCAGCATCATATCCAGAGGTTGGCTTTGCAGAATAGACGTATGAGTGATGCCAGCATTGCTGCAGAGGTTGAAGGGGTGTGGGGTCAGCCTGTCAGTGCTCAGACCATACGCCACACACTGCATCAAATTGGTCTGCATGGCTGTCGTCCCAGAAGGAAGCCTCTTCTAAAGATGATGCACAAGAAAGCCCGCAAGCAGTTTGCTGAAGACAAGCAGACTAAGGACATGGATTACAGGAACCATGTCCTGTGGTCTGATGAGACCAAGATAAACTTATTTGGTTCAGATGGTGTCAAGCGTGTGTGGCGGAAACCAGGTGAGGAGTACAAAGACAAGTGTGTCTTGCCTACAGTCAAGCATGGTGGTGGGAGTGTCATGGTCTGGGGCTGCATGAGTGCTGCCGGCACTAGGGAGTGTACTGTGACATGTACTGTGACATACTGAAACAGAGCATGATCCCCTCCCTTCGGAAACTGGGCCGCAGGGCAGTATTCCAACATGATAATGACCCCAAACACACCTCCAAGATGTCCACTGCCTTGCTAAAGAAGCTGAGGGTAAAGGTGATGGACTGGCCAAGCATGTCTCCAGACCTAAACCCTATTGAGCATCTGTGGGGCATCCTCAAACGGAAGGTGGAGGAGCGCAAGGTCTCTAACATCCACCAGCTCTATGATGTCGTCATGGAGGAGTGGAACAGGACTCCAGTGGCAACCTGTGAAGCTCTGGTGAACTCCATGCCCAACAGGGTTAAGGCAGTGCTGGAAAATAATGGTGGCCACACAAAATATTGACACTTTGGGCCCAATTTGGACATTTTCACTTAGGGGTGTACTCACTTTTGTTGCCAGCGGTTTAGACATTAATAGCTGTGTGTTGAGTTATTTTGAGGGGACAGCAAATTTAAACTGTCATACAAGCTGTACACTCACTACTTTACATTGTAGCAAAGTGTCATTTCTTCATTGTCCCATGAAAAGATATAATAAAATATTCACAAAAATGTGAGGGGTGTACTCACTTTTGTGAGATACTGTATATTTCTCTCTCATACACAGATAAAACACACACACACACACACACACACACACACACACACACACAGTCACCCTGTCTCCAAAGCTAATTTCTTTTTCTGGGTCACATTGGAGACAAGCAACCTACCAAACCCTGAAATATTTTCCTAATATATCACTAATTTTCATCTAAAATGCCCATTCTCACACATACAGTCACAGATAAGAAAATACTCAGCATAAACTTCTTCTCTCTCTCTCTGCGTTCTACACACGCAATCACACCCAAGGACACATACACACAGGATCCTTCTCTCACACACCCAAACAAAGATAAGACACACACACTGACAGGCCTGTCGTTTCCACACATACACACAGAAATACAGATCAAGAGGCACAAGGCATTTTGCATACCAATTCACCAACTTTAGGCCTTTTTTGACTGTTCCATGACAGTTTAGGAGGACGTATGTCCAATGAGATACAACCAACCATATAACAGTCTCAAGTCTACACATTCAGTCCCGGGACAAACACTTTAGACAAAATGTCTGGGTCATGGCCCGCCATTACAATGGAAATACTTAAGCAAACATAATGCTGGCTGCTCTGTAGCTCTTCAATACATTTTCCTCTTACATAGGTATCTTCTGTCTTACACTTACACAAAAATATCTCACATCTTTATCCCAATGCAAAGGTTTTAATTCATACCTTCATACACACACATACAATTAATTTATACCATTACTGGCCGGCCAGAAAATCCACCTGTCTCTCACAGGACTTTTTCCTTATCCACCTGTCTACCACAGGACTTTTTCTCTTATCCACCTGTCTACCACAGGACATTTTCTCTTATCTTCTTAAATCCGTTTCACACACATAATAATACGCACATTATACTATTACAACTGCTTCACCAAATCAAATCTTTTCACTTTATCTTCTGGTCACCCACTGGAGGCACTCCTTAATTACCTTTTACTTCTCCCATCCACTTGTTTCTCCAGAGGCTTTTCCCAATTAAAATTTTCTCTATGTTAGCCTCTGGGTGCATTGGGGACCAGAGACCTTTCCCCCCGCCACAGGGGACTCCCCCGACCCAGGTCGCAGAATAACTAATGCAGAATTTTGAATATCAAACAGGCGTCTGCTTACATTTTCCTATATGGCGCCGGTTCCTGCAGTCAGCAGGACAGCAAAGAAGCCCCCCAGCCCGGGGGTTCAGGCCCCAAGCCTCACCCAAGTCCCTGTTCGGGTGCCAATAATGTGGCATTTTCCTGCCACTGGATATACCGTAGCCTCTACACAAACAGTCTAAATTCAATAAAAAAATAATATTCACAACACAATGAGAGAAGCAAAAATCAGATTTATTGCCCAGAAACAGCAGCCAACATGAGATCAATTCAAATGAGACATCCCAGGAATGATTCCCTCTACCCTGAGTTCAGTCTCTATTTATACTCTTTTCCCCTCCTTCATATCAAACAATTTCCCATTATGTTTGGTTTTCAGAAAATCCAGCTACCATTAGCTTCAGAAATTCAGGTTTTTCAGCCACCAGTATATCCAGGTTTTTCAAGGTTAGACAAAAAAAAACACACTCTCTTCCCTGGTCACCTCCTTCTTTCCTTCTTGCCCCGCCCCCATAAAAGACCTCCGTGGCCCAATTTACCGAAATGTCTCCAAGCAATCTAGACAAGCAAACCTTTCTCTGCATTCTCTTCTTTGGTTATCATATTAAACTTTTATTCTTCGCTTCAATTCTATCTCTCTACATGGGTAAGTGTTGTTTTTATGTATTACAGATTCTGTGCATGATTTTAACATGTTTTTTTGTGTTTTACACACTACTTAAAGCTCTATTATAATATAAGTCTTGAGATTACACATTTTTGCTAGGATTCTAAGATTATGCTCACTGCTATAGGATTATGCTTTCATAATGTTTTTTGCATGTGTATATATTTATTTACAATACATAAAATATAATATAATATAATATAATATAATATAATATAATATAATATAATATAATATGATATGATAAAACACGAGTTGTTTTTTCCCCATTTTCCTAGCCTCTCATGGACATGCGTTATCAGCTGCAGTTGTTATGGCTTTATCACGAACTGACCTCGACATGTCCCGAGAGCTCCTCAGCCATGCACACCAATTCACGGCAAAGGGCCTGCTTCCACATCATTCTACTCCCCAATAAACCACACTACTGTTAGGTTCCCTTTCTTTCTGTCTCGCTACGAGACTAGCGAGTGGCCTACTTCCGCTTCCATTCATAAAGACTCACATTTTGTTTACTTCTGCCATGTGCCTTTTTGTTTTCGTATTCACGTCATGTCTCCGCCTCCTGTGTTTCCTCATGTGCTTTTGTTATTGTGTTGCGTCATGTCTCTGCCCCCGTTTCCTCATTGGTTCTCTGTTTAATGTGATTATCATTTCGTTGATGTGATCTTGTTTTGTTGGAATGAACTCTGCTACTTAAACCCCTGTTTGTTTCCACTTCGTCGCGGAGTATTAGATTAGTTTAGAAATGTTTCGTAGTTCTGTATCCGTAGTTCTAGTTCCGATTTCCGTAGCTCTGTGTTTGTAGTTCCCAAACCACCTCCTTACCTCGCGTATGTTTCCCTATGTTGTGGATGTTTACTGACTTTTTGGATTACTGCCTTTTTTTCTATGAATAAACTTTTCTGCATTAACTGACGTCTCCCCAGCGCATGCATCCTGACTCCTCTGCCTACCGCTTACATAACAACTACGTGTTTACCTGGTCTTCTGTGTTTGTTATTTATATTTTATGCAAATTAATTACCACAATCACCCCCTTGCTTTAATTTGCCTTAATTTTTTAATTACAGCCTTTAGTCTGTTGGGATATGTCTCTACTAACTTTGCACATCTCTTGCCCACTCTTCTTTGCAGAACTGCTCAAGTTCAGTTAAATTTGATGGTGACTGTTTGTGGACTGCAGTCTTCAAGTCATTCCACAGATTTTCAATGGGGTTTAAGTCTGGGCTCTGACTAGGCCATGTAAAGACATTCACCTTTTTCTCCTTCAACCACTGTGTGGTCAGTTTTGCTATGTGATTTGGGTCATTGTCATGTTGGAAGGTAAACCTTCTTCCCATTGACAACTTTCTGGCAGAGGGCAGCAGATTTTCTTCAAGAGTTTGACGGTATCTTGCCCCATCCATTTTCCTTCTATCCTGACAAGTGCTCCAGTCCCTGCTGCAGAGAAACCCCCCAACAACAGGATATTACCACTGCCATGCTTTACTGTAGGAATGGTGTTATTTGGATGGTGAGCTGTTGGATTTCTGCCAGACATATCGTTTGGTGTTGAGGCCAAATAATTCATCTGACCATAACACCTGTTTCCATGTGGCCTCACAAGGAGCGTTTTGGCAAAGCTCAGTTGTGGGTGGCTTTTTTCTTGCAACCCTCCTATACAAGCCACATTTGTGGAGAATTTGTGATATTGTTGTCACATGCACACAATGACCACTCTGTCATAAATTCCTGCGAGTTGCTGTAGGCCTCTTGGTAGCCTCTCTGACCAGTTTCCTCCTGGCTCTTTCATCCAGTTTGGAGCGACCTCCTGATCCAGGGAGGGTTCACTGTGCTTCTAGGCATTGATTAAGCCTTTGAAATCTTTTTGTATCCATCTCCTGACTTGTGCCTGTCCACAACTTTTTCACCCATAGTTGATTGTTTGCTTCAGTTGCACTACAAAATGCTCCAGGAAAGCTCTTTTCATGCTGAGTTAATCAAAATGACCATAGCTGATCACAGTTGAATGTTAAATGGTTTTGTGTGCCACTGAGAATGTGATTAGCTATACCTTATTGAGTTTAAGTCATTTTTAGGAGGGGGGTGATCCTTTTTCCAACTCACTGATTCTGTTTTTTTTTTTTGTTTGTTTGTTTTTCTGACATGTTGGTGTTATATCTTTCACTTCGATGTTAAGTTGCACTGAGTAAATACAGCTGGATAAAACAAAAACTGTGTCTGTCTTCATTTCAGGCTGAAAAGCAACAAAATGTGATTATTTTAAAGGGGGATGATTCTTTCCTGTATGTGTGTGTGTGTGTGTGTGTGTGTGTGTGTGTGTGTGTGTGTGTGTGTGTGTGTGTATATATATATATATATATATATATATATATATATATATATATATATATATATATATATATATATATATATATATCTCCAAAAAAATTAAAATAGTAGTCTCTGGTATAATTTGTTTTGTAAGGAAATTGAGCATCTTGCAGAACCAGCCACAGTTCTTCTGGAGACTTTGGCTTTCGCACTTGCTTCTTATTTTTGTAGCAAAACCCAGCAGCATTCGTTGTGTTTTTTGTCTGAAAAGTGTCTCTTACGTAATATGCTGCTTTCTTTAATGACATACAAACATTTTTCAACATTTAATTTTGTGCTAGAAAACTAATGTTTGGGAATTATTATTTTTTTGTACTGACTTGATCATGTAGAAGTCATAAAGTAAAATATCTATCAAGTTTGTACTAAAAAAATAGGGTGCCTAAAACTTTTGCACAGTACTGTAAATGCGTGCAAATGGTGTTTGGGGAGACAAAGGAATGCGCAAATGGTAAGGGGCTTTATCTGTCTGTACCTCGTTGGGAAGAGTTACAATAGAACAAACAGGAAAAGGTGTTAACACAGGAACAAAGAGGAAAAGGTGTTCACAAAGGAACAAAGAGGAGAAAAGTGTTAAAAGGGGAACAGAGAGGGAAAAGTGTTCACAGTAAACTTATCACCTGTTTAACATTTTGCAGGTAACATCAATTGGAATTCAATCCATTTGTTATGACACGTGGTGTGTAGTAGGATGAGGGAGTCAGGATGCATGCACAGGGGAAACGTCACTTTATTAGTAACAGGAAGTTCAAAAGTAAAGGAACACAAAAAACACCATCAAACATAAATCCATGAACAAAAGGGTAACCATAATCCAAAATAATAATGTACTTAGCCAAAGAGGCATCCAAAAAGGTAGTAATCCAAAAAGGAAACAGAAATCCACAAAAAGGCAGTTTATCCAAAAAACACAGGGATAAATACGCTAGGCTGGGAGGTGGTCTGGGAACCACGAATTACGAGCTACAGGATAAACGCACACGGCTAGGAGGTGGTCTGGAAACCACGGACAAAGAGCTAAGGGATAAACGCACAAGGCTAGGAGGTGGTCTGGAAACCACGGACAAAGAGCTAAGGGATAAACGTGCAAGTCTAGGAGGTGGTCTGGAAACCACGGACAAAGAGCTACGGAAATATCCAGGTTAAGTTTAAAATAAATCTAAACTAAACTAATATTCCGCGCTGAAGCGGAAACGGAGCGGCGTATTTAAACACACAGAAATCACATGCCCAAATCAATGACACCTGAAACTCATAATACACAGTATGAATGAGCCGAACATGAACCAATACGAATTAAGGAGGCGGAGACATGACACAGACCAAAACATGAGCACATGGGGAAACACAGGAGGCGGAGACATGACGTGAACGAAAACATACGCACATGGCAGAGGTAAACAAAACGAGAGTCTTTGAATGAAGGGAAAAGTCCAACAGAGAGTTTTTGAATGGCCCTGGAATGCGTGCAGTGGAATGTGGAAGTATGCCATTCGCTACTCTTTGCAGAATAGCGAGAGTGGGGGAGGAAACCTAACAGAGCCCCCCCCCTAAGGCGCGGCTCCCGAAGCGCCACAAGTTCCATCCACTTTGGTGGAGCTGGGCCCCTGGGCAGGATCCTGACCTCTGCCCTCCAGGACCTGAGGCTGGTTATGTCCAGTGTCCCGAAACCAGAGCAGAGCGTGTCGGGTTTTCCTTTGAGACTTGGACGAGAACTTGGACGAGAACTTGGACAAGAACTTGGACGAGAACTTGGAGTGGTGCTTGACCTGGTGCTTGACCTGGTGCTTGACCTGGTGCTTTATCTGGTGCTTGATCCGATGCCTGGTGTGGATCTCGGAGCTGCGCGTGACCTGGTGCTTGGCCTGGAGCTTGACTTGGAACTTGACCTGGAGCTTGACCTGGAGCTTGACCTGGAGCTTGACCTGAAGCTTGACTTGGTGTTTAGCTTGAAGCTTGGCCTGGAACCAGGATCGGAGTCGGCTTTAGCACCTGGATCGGAGTCAGCTTTGGCACCAGGATCAGGGACAGCTTTGGCACCTGGATCAGAGACAGACTTGGAAACAGACCTCGAGACAGACTTGGAAACAGACCTCGAGACAGACTTGGAAACAGACTTCGAGACAGACTTGGAAACAGACTTCGAGACAGACTTGGAAACAGACCGAGAAAGACTTGGAAACAGACTTCGAGAAAGACTTGGAAACAGACTTCAAGAAAGACTTGGAAGCAGACTTCGAGAAAGACTTGGAAGCAGACTTTGAAACTGGACAGTGAACTAGGTTAGACCCAAAACCATAAACAAAATCAAAAACTTGGTTGGAAACAGAGTTGGAAATTAAATTTGAGACAGGGCTCGAGACAGGGCTGGAAATTAAATTGGAGCTAGGGCCTCCTGCTGGGCCTCCGGCTGGAACTCGGGGCTGGAGGTTGCCATGTTAACCTCCAGTTGTAGCTCCCTTGAGGAGACCTCCTGCTGGGCCTCCTGCTGGAGCTCGGGGCTGGAGGTTGCCATGTTTACCTCCAGGTGTAGCTCCCTTGAGGAGACCTCCTGCTGGGCCTCCTGCTGGAGTTTAAATGCTACAACAGTTTAAATTATTAAAAAGGCTATTTCTTTATGGTAAATTACCATATACTTCTGAAAAATTATCTTGTTTTTTCTCTAATTTAGGTGCTTATAGGCTTGCACAGTATTAAGTAATATCTTTTAACGCATGTCCTTAAAGGCCCTAAAGTGTTTGAACCCTAATAATTGCTGGTTGCAGCTATATTTTTTACATTTTTTTGTTATGTGCATATGTTTCCTTCACATTTGAACATTTATTTCAAAAAGATAAAAGAATGCAGGATTTTTTGCACCATTGAAAAGATGGCAGAATGTCAAGGTCACTGTTTAACAGTGTTTACACTGTTGACAATGTTTGCACTGCACTGCCACTTTAATTCCACTCAAGTCAGCTGATTATATCTACAGTATTTACACCCCACTGCACTACCACATCACACTCTTACACTGTATTCTTTTTTTTATTTTGTTTCATATATAATGTTAAATTATTTTTAGTATACTTCTAACTAGTGTTGGGTCCAAGTCCATCTTTGTCGAGGCCCCCTAAGTCCTTAACCAATCGAGTTCGAGTCCAAAAGGGGCCGAGTTGGACTCAAGTTCGATTCCTTAATGGCTGAGTCCGAGTCGAGTCCGGCCGAGTCCAGAAAGTAATTAAATTGAAAAAGATTTGAAATTGCAATTGTAAACTCAACACTGAGCTGTTAAATGAATAGTTTAACCTTCACAAACCAATGGCAACATGAATGTAACAAAAATACCACTATTACATTTTACCATTGCCATTTAATATTTTTTATTTCATGGCATCACCTCAACCAGTTTCCCTATCAAAAAATGGTTTCAATGAAAACAAAAAGGATATAGAGGTATATGTAGAACTTTTATTATATTACAAGTGTATGAAAATACAAATGAACCTGTTTTGTTATTGTATCACACTATATTGTGTCGTCCAGTTCAAGCTGATATTTCAATGATTTGATGCCTCTCCCCCACAGTTATACAGGCTGAGAGAGAGTACAGAGTAGAGTTACATTTAGCAGCATGTCATAACAACAAGCTTCATGCTTTATTACTGCTTTTAATCTGTATATGAATGACAACAAACTCATTTCTGAACACAGCTCTGTTCTTGTAACTTTTTTTTTTTTCATTTTAATGTTACGTTACTTGGGTGAAGAGTCAGGTAGGATGCACTCGCAGGGGAAAGTGGTCAGTTGAAATGTGCCTGATGAAAAAACATCAGGCACATTCTAAAGTGAAAACATCAACATAATAAATAAAGAGCAATCGCAAGGTTTACAGGGCAAAAATCCAAGAAGAGAAATCGCAAGGTTTACAGGGCAAAAATCCAGGAAGACAAATCGCAAGGTTTACCGGGCAAAAATCCAGGAAGACAAATCGCAAGGTTTACCGGGCAAAAATCCAGGAAGAGAAATCACAAGGTTTACCGGGCAAAAATCCAGGAAGAGAAATCGCAAGGTTTACAATCTACTTCATTCTAATACAATTCAGTTCAATATCATTTTCGTTCGATCTAACTCAATACTCCGCAAAGATCTGGACAAACTTAGGGGTTTTAGTATCCAAGGAAATTAAGCGTGAATCAGAAGTAATACATGACACCTGGAAATAATAATTAGAAAATATCCATAGAACCAATGACCAAACATGGGAGGAAACATAACAGGCGAACCAATGAGGAAACGGGGGCAGAGACATGACGTAAACAAAAACAAAGGATCACATGGCAACGTAAACAAAACCAGAGTCTTTGTTATCGGAATGTCCAGCGGAGAGTTCTTTTTTAATACTAGCGCTAGAAAGCACGTAGACATGCTGCTCCTTAGCGGGGCAGCGATTCATGCTGCTCCTTCCCGGAGCAGCGATTGGCGAGAGCTCTAACATTTAATTCCTAAACTTTTTAATTCCTAAACATTTTACATGAAATTCAAGACTGGAATCACCAAATGCTAATGTTTAGGGGTGGGCGATATGTCTACAATCTTATTTCACGATAACAATACGTTTTCTCAGGTCTATCAGTAGTATTTAAGTAGGAAATACTACAGAAATTGAATAAAGCAATTAAATGTAAAATAAAATAGACTTCACTGTGTGACATATAGTCATACAGTCATACTTATTAAATTTACTGAAGTTATTCAGTCAAATGCGTGAGTGATTTTCTCTTTGTCTTTTATTGTTTGATTAACATTAATGACACAGACAGCAGCAGGTTTATTATGCTGTTGTCACTTTAAGACCTAATGCACAGATCCAATATACTGTATTGACACACCTCCGATTTTTTCCCCATGTCTCTTAAGACATAACCGACTGTGCTTGCATGAATACTCGGCCAGACCTGCATTTTGACATGATGTACCAGAAAGTTAAAGTATCAACGGCGGGAATTTTATATAAATAAATAAATAAATAAATAAATAAATAAATAAATAAATAAATACTCAAGTAAAAGTACTATGATTTAACTATACTCAAAAGGTACCATTACAGTGAACCATGTACTCAAGTTGTGATGGACTGGAGGAGGAGGTGGATGCAAGTGCAGATAATTTATTGTATAAAGTAAATTTTAATTAGATAAATAAATACAAATAATGCAAAGACAGGTATGAACTGTCAGAAACGGAGACTTAGCTAGATTCGCTAGTCGGATATAGCATTAGAATTCTCACCCTCAAAGTTGTCGACGTAACTTGAAATATATCATTTGAAGCCCTTCTCCTTCTGTTGGGTGTAACAGCTGACTGCCTCACGATATGATTAACGTCATTCACGGTAATCTGGAGAAGCTCTTGTAAACAGCAAGTGTAATATGTCATACTCTACAGGGGCGATTCTAGGATTTTCATTTTAGGGGAGCTCAGCTCCCAATGAGGGTATAATTTAAAAAAAAATCGTTTGACTACTAAGGTAGGGTTGTACACTAACCTAACTGCAATCAACTGTGGCATTTTCCTGCCACTGGATATACCGTAGCCTGTACCCAAACACTCTATATTTAAATAAAAATAATACTCACAACACAGTGGATGAGAGAAGCAAAAATCAGATTTATTGCCCAGAAACAGCAGCCAACATGAGATCAGTTCAAATGAGACGTCCCAGGAATGAGCCGATCTACCCTGAGTTTGGTCCCTGTTTATACTCTTTCCCTCCTTCATATAAAATAATTTCCCATTATGTTTGGTTTTCAGAAAATTCAGCCACCATTGTTTTCAGAAAACCAGGTTTTTCAGCCACCATTAAAACCAGGTTTTTCAAGGTGAGAAGAAAAAAAATACACTCTCCTCCTTGTTCTCCTCCTTCTTTCCTTCTTGCCCCGCCCCCTATAAAAGACCTCTGTGGCCCAATTTACCAAAATGTCTCCCAGCAATCTAGACAAGCAAACCTTTCTCTGCGTTCTCTTCTTTGGTTCTCATATTAAACTTTTAGTCTTCGCTTCAATTTTATCTCTTTACATGGGTAAGTGTTGTTTTTATGTATTACAGATTCTGTGCAAGATTTTAATGTTTTTGTGTTTTACACACTACTTAAAGCTCTATTATAATCTAAGTCTTGAGATTACACATTTTTGCTAGAATTCTAAGATTATGCTCACTGCTATAGGATTATGCTTTCATAATGTTTTTTGCATGTATATATATTTATTTACAATACATATAATATAATATAATATAATATAATATAATATAATATAATATAATATAATATAATATAACATGAGTTGTTTTTTCCCCATTTTCTTAGCCTCTCATGGACATGCATTATCAGCTGCAGCCGTTATGGCTTTATCACACCAATGCATGGCAAAGGGCCTGTTTTTATATTATTCTACTTCTTAATAAACTGCACTACGTTTTTTCCTGGTCTTCTGTGTTTATTTATATTTTATGCAAATTAATTACCACACAACTATTCCACTGTATTCCACTGTATTGCATATATGGGAGAACTGACTAAGCCAAATACAAAATTGATTTCATTTCAAATCATTTTAACTAACCAGCTAATATTCATTAATATTCATTAAGAATATAGAAAAATCTTGTATTAATGTAGGCTAATTGTCTAGATTGGCAATATGTTTAATCTATTGTATATTCTAATCTGTAATCTGTTCTAATCTGTAATATATTAAATCATTTTTATTTATATTTATTAAAAAAATAACAACATGAATCTATCAATTTGCCACTTCTATAATTCAGTGACATCAAAAATCACAAATCCCTTTACTCTAAGTCTAATAAATGTATGTCACGATACACTCCTGGGTCATTATTTAATACAAAACTATATTTAATAATACAAGCCAAAATAACTCCACATGATGTTTCTCTCTCTGTGTCATTCACTCTGATATGCAGTTTAAATGAATGCATCGGCTAAGTGCTATCTGACACTGATGTGTGTCTTTAATCATTTCTGTGCATGACTGCATGGTAATGTAATCCACAATAATATGTTTTAAATTTAAATTTAAATTTTCAAATGAAAATAGCATCATGATTGTTTTCTAAAGTATGCGTTCATGGGTGTTAATCGCTTCATTTTCGCTGGAAGAAAACAACTATAGTGTGATGAGGGGTGAACGCAGTGAAATTACAGTGGATGGGAAACCGTCCTGTATTGCTCCAGCAACATTATGTAAACTGCTTTTATAACAAAGAACTGCACAGATGCAGATGTCATGACAATCTATCAATAAATGCACACACCTTGTCCTCTGCTTCTGATGTTCGCTCTGCTTGGCACCGTTGTGGATTGAAGAACGCACTGAATCAACGCAGACTAAAAGACGGGGCGGAGCCGAAGCCTGCCGCCATTTTCATATGAGTTTTAAAGGGGACTGAAGAGATCACAAATTAGTGTACAGATTACAGAGTTAATCACAATTTTTTTAGGTGGGCTGGGCAGAAGTTTAGGGGGGCTGAAGTGACGCCCATGTTCCTGTGCCATCTTCACATAGTTATCGCCAATAGTGAAAACGGCTTCCGGTGCGGCACCGAATGTAACTGATCTGGCTAAAAGATCAGTCTGTCTGTCTGTCTGTCTATCTATCCATTTATCTATCTACTTGTAGTATATCTGATACATTTAATGTGAACACTTTGTTTAATATTAATCTTTTCCCTCTCTGTCCCCTTGTTAATACTTTCTCCTTTCTTCCCTCTCTGTGAACACCTCCTCCCTGCTCTGTTTCCTGGTTCCTGTGTTGGCACCAGTTCTCTTTGTTTCTCTGTTGACTCAGGTACAAACAGATAAAGCCCCTCACCATTTGTGTATTCCTCTGTCTCCCCGAATACCATTTGCACACATTTACATTTTTCCCAAATAACATCTGTATTTCATGGCTCCCTAGAAACCATATATGGTGTTGTTCCTGTCTTACATCAATAGGCTTCCTGTTCTATGCAAATACGCCTTCCACCTAGCCAATCAGTAGTTAACCCATTGTCTCTGTTTTGTGTCAAGCACAATATATACACTGCCTTTTCTTTAAATAAAGAGAGATCTTGCCATTTGAACTTTGTGTGTCTGTGTGTCATTTGGCAAACTCTCCCAAGCGCTTGGTGCAGGAAGCGTGCAGCGGCGGCGAGGGCGCCGTCTTTCTTGTGTACTCTCACTTTCTCTCTTCTTAAGAATTGTAACCTGGAGATTCAATATTTTCAAAACCTGGGGGCTCGTCCAGGATATCGATTCAAAACAGTTTTCTGGGGGCTCGATCCGGGATATCTACTGAGAGGTAAGAATAATTTTAATTTGTTTACTCTGCCTTGAAGTAGATATCTCATGTATCCCCTGAGTCCGTCTCGGTCGCGCATACTATTGCTTTTTTTTTCTTTTTCTCTGATCCTCTCGCTGTTTGAACATACTTTACCACCACGCTGCACTTTCCTGCTGTCTTTGTTGTGTGTTATTCGTTCTGTGTGTAAATCATTAGACATGGGTGGAAGATGTCAGTCTAAATCAGTTAAAGCATTCAAAATGAGAATTATTCAGGAACTACAGCTGACTCCACTGTAGGGAAAATTAGCTGCTTGGGTTAACTTGTTACATTCTCAACAATTTTACGTAAGTAAAAATTAGCTGTTAAGAATGAACTACCTATATTCTCCTCCAAATAGGTAGGAAAGATTAGCAGATCAGCTTGGAAGGGGAAATTTGGCCAATTCAGTATTACTGATCAACTATTCGTCCAACGATAAGTTGAATTTAGTGTATTCATTAATTATGCATTAGACATTACAGTGGGGGGAAAAAGTATTTGATCCCCTGCTGATTTTGTACGTTTGCCCACTGACAAAGAAATGATCAGTCTATAATTTTAATGGTGGGTGTATTTTAACAGTGAGAGACAGAATAACGACAAAAAAATCCAGAAAAACGCATTTCAAAAAAGTAATAAATTGATTTGCATTTTAATAAGTGAAATAAGTATTTGACCCCTTCGACTTAGTACTTGGTGGCAAAACCTTTGTTGGTAATCACAGAGGTCAGACGTTTCTTGTAGTTGGCCACCAGGCTGGCACACATCTCAGGAGGGATTTTGTCCCACTCCTCTTTGCAGATCCTCTCCAAGTCATTAAGGTCTTGAGGCTGACGTTTGGCAACTCGAATCTTCAGCTCCCTCCACAGATTTTCTATGGGATTAAGGTCTGGAGACTGGCTAGGCCACTCCAGGACCTTAATGTGCTTCTTCTTGAGCCACTCCTTTGTTGCCTTGGCTGTGTGTTTTGGGTCATTGTCATGCTGGAATACCCATCCACAAACCATTTTCATTGTCCTGGCTGAGGGAAGGAGGTTCTCATCCAAGATTTGACGGTACATGGTCCTGTCCATCGTCCCTTTTGATGTGGTGCAGTTGTCCTGTCCTCTTAGCAGAAAAACACCCCCAAAGCATAATGTTCCCACCTCCATGTTTGATGGTGGGGATGGTGTTCTTGGGGTCATAGGCAGCATTCCTCTTCCTACAAACACAGTGAGTTGAGTTGATGCCAAAGAACTCGATTTTGGTCTCATCTGACCACAATACTTTCACCCAGTTCTACTCTGAATCATTCAGGCAAACTTCAGACGAGCCTGTACATGTGCTTTCTTGAGCAGGGGGACCTTGCGGGCGCTGCAGGATTTCAGTCCTTCATGGACTTCATGGCGTGTGTTACCAATTGTTTTCTTGGTGACTATGGTCCCAGCTTCCTTTAGATCATTAACAAGATCTTCCTGTGTAGTTCTGGGCTGATTTCTCACCGTTCTCATGATCATTGAAACTCCACGAGGTGAGATCTTGCATGGAGCCCCAGACCGAGGGAGACTGGCAGTTATTTTGTGTTTCTTCTATTTGCGAATAATCGCACCAACTGTTGTCACCTTCTCACCAAGCTGCTTGGCGATGGTCTTGTAGCCCATTCCAGCCTTGTGTAGGTCTACAATCTTGTTTCTGACATCCTTGGACAGCTCTTTGGTCTTGGCCATGGTGGAGAGTTTGGAATCTGACTGATTGATTGCCTCTGTGGACAGGTGTCTTTTATACAGGTAACAAACTGAGATTAGGAGCACTCCCTTTAAGAGAGTGCTCCTAATCTCAGCTCGTTACCTGTGTAAAAGACACCTGGGAGCCAGAAATCTTGCTGATTGATAGGGGGTCAAATACTTATTTCACTCATTAAAATGTAAATCGATTTATAACTCTTTTGAAATGCGTTTTTCTGATTTTTTTTGTTGTTATTTTGTCTCTCACTGTTAAAATACACCTACCATTAAAATTATAGACTGATCATTTCTTTGTCAGTGGGCAAACATACAAAATCAGTAGGGGATCAAATACTTTTTTCCCCCACTGTACCTCCATGGCCACCGACAATAATATCCTAAACATAGTGAAATATTATTTAACGAGCATTGTATTGTGATTCAAGGCAGTAGACTTTGTAAGCAATAAGAATACACGCATATTTAAGAACAGATGAGACTTTATTGAACTATTCTACGACACAGAAACTAATCTAACACATAAACACACACACACACACACACACACATAAACAGGGGTGAAAATGGCTTTCAGCAGTTCCAAGTTTAGAAAGTTCCGAGTTTCTAGCATTGTAGGCTATTTCACAGACATTGACCTGAACAAACCATCCACTTATTAATTTACTTTCATTTCCGTAGAAGGGCTTAAACTTATTATATGCTATACACCAGATTAGTTAGATTCTAGAGCATTGTGCTTGCCTTTTTGAATAGCTTGTTATGTCGTTTCCTTGTTATGTCGTGGTGTCGTCAGCGGTCTGTTCGGCACTTGAGTGGTGTCTCGGAAGACCAATCAGCCCCAAGAATGTTTCCTCCAACCAGCCCCAGAATGTTTCCTCCAATCAAACATTGTCTTAGAGCGGGGTGTTAGCCAGATTCTCCACCTATTATGCTAATCAGACCATTGTCTCTGTGCAGATGTCTCTGCACATTCTACCCAAATTCCTTACTCTTATCCTTCAAGAAATCACTCAACGAACACACACATACCACACATGACATATATTGACTATACTGACTAACTTGCCAGATATATTGACCTAAATACAAGATAATAAAAGCCTAATAGCTACATTTAGGATTGCATAGAAGGTTAATGTGGTTTACAGAGCCTGACAGTTAACTTGCTAGTAGATATTTACATTAATAAATCATAATGATTACAGTTTATGTTTATGGGCATGGGTAGCATCAGTTTACAGGTAATACTAATCACTGTGCAAGGTATCAACACTGATGCACAACAGCATGATGATTACAAATTTTGTGTTGTAAACAGGGTTTAAAAGCATGATACAATAAGAAATTCAATGTTTCTGGTAGGCTCTGATTGCTCTGATTGTGGAATGTGTGAACCCAGGGGCTTTGTAAAAAAAAAAAAAAAAAAAGGTCTCATTTCACAGGGGGAGGTCCCACCCTTTCTCTTCCTGAAGTTATCAACTTTACTGGTGAGGATCTTTGGACTTAGCTGCTGAGTAAGCAATCTGGCTTAGCTCAAAGGCCTAAATCAGCAGTTTGACAGCAGTTTCTGTGGTCGAGAGGGTTCAGCCCTGGATCAGGGATGACTTTAACACTCACCCTATTGTTGCAGAATTGCTTGAGATAAGGCAGATGCAACAAGCTGTATTTAAGTGGCTCCTCAGTGTCTATGAGTGAAGTTAGTTAACAAAACCATAACATTTTGGTCCAGAGCTTTCTGTTGGGCTCTCTGGCTGAGAGGGTCCATAGTTTTATTTCTTCCAGTTTAAATTTTGTGAGTCATATTACGCTGCTTGTGCTGAGGTCCTACACCACTAAACATTGCTGCACCTTTTTGTGCAGGTTGGTAATTGTTTGGTGGAAGAGCTGGCTAAGGGAGCTGACAAAAAGGGCTCACCCTCTCCTCACATCCATGATGCCAAATCTAAAGTTTCAATTATCTCCTTTTGAAATCATAATGGGCAGACCATTACCAACCCCGTGGACCAAAGATAACCCTGGCATTTCTTTTACAGAAGACCTGGATGGGATTGTCGGTGATTACATTCAAGCATTAATTGTTAAATTTTAATGTGCATGGTAATGTCTTTGCTTTGACAAGTCCTTTTGCATTTGCTGCAGGTGTAGCTGGTGGTGGTGGCGACATGAGTTGACTGGAGACACTGCCACCTGCGGGTCCTTTTTTCTTCCCACTGGCTCTCCCTCCTCTCCTCGGCTTGCAGGATGCCAGCCTTGACGGTAGATCGCCAATTTGTGTGGTCAGATGTCTCTGCTTCTAGGTCTGCTGAGCCGATACCGCATGCCTTCAGGTCACGTTTGCAGACGTCTTTGTATCGGAGCTTGGGCCAACCTGTGGGCCGCGTCCCTGCAGCAAGCTCCACATACATAACATCTTTTGGGATGCGTCCATCGTCCATACGGCAGATGTGGCCCAACCAGCATAGCCGTCTCTGGGTCAGGATGGCAAACAAGCTTGGCACACCCGCCTGGGACAGGCCATCTTCGTTTTTGATGTGGTCCTGCCAGGTGATGCCTAGGAGTCGTCTGAGGCAGCACATGTGGAAAGTGTTCAGCCTGCGTTCTTGGCGGGAGTACAGTGTCCAGGCTTCACTACCGTAGAGGAGGGTACTAAGGACACAGGCTTTGTACACCTTCATCCTTGTGTTTGTTGTCAGCATGGTGTTGTCCCGCACTCTCTTTTTTAGGCAAACCATTGTCATTTCTGCCTTGCCTATCCGCACATTTAGCTCGGCGTCCAGGGATAGGTTGCTGGACATGGTTGAGCTGAGGTAAGTAAACTTTTCAACCACTTCCAGGGTGTGGTTGCCGGTGGTAATTTGGGAGAACAACTGACATCCTGGCCCATGATGTTGGTATTTTTCAAGCTGATGGTGAGGCCGAACTCGGTGCATGCTTCCGCAAAGCGGGTGATGACCCGCTGAAGTGCTTCCTCAGTGTGGGCAGTCAGGGCAGCATCATTTGCGAAGAGCATCTCCCTGATAAGGACTCTGTGCACCTTCGGCTTTGCTTGAAAGCGGGCCAGGTTGAAGAGGTTTCCGTCACTCCTAGAGTGGAGAAAGATGCCGTCTTCAGACTGTCGAAAGGCATAGCGCAGCAGCAGAGAGAAGAACACGCCGAAGAGTGTCGGGGCCAGGACACACCCTTGCTTCACACCACTCTTAATTGGGAAGGGGTCTGAGAATGAACCGTCATACTGAACGATGCCAGTCATGTCATTATGAAAGGATGTTATCATCTTCAGGAGTTTCGGGGGGCATCCAATCCTATGTAGGAGGGTGAAGAGGCCGGTTCGACTAATCAGATTGAACGCCTTGGTCAGATCGATGAAGGCAAGAAACAAGGGACATCTCTGTTCACGGCACTTCTCCTGTAGCTGCCTGAGTGAAAACACCATGTCAATTGTTGACCTTGCAGCTCTGAATCCGCATTGCGACTCTGGGTATATGCGGTCAGCGAGTAGTTGGAGCCTGTCGAGGACGACTCGGGCAAAGGCCTTTCCCACGATGCTGAGGAGGAAGATCCCGCAATAGTTGTTGCAATCACTGCGATCGCCCTTGTTTTTGTAGAGTGTGACGATCTTAGTGTCGCGTATGTCTTTGGGTATTGTGCCTTCCTCCCAGCATTGAAGCAAGAGGTCGTGCAGGTGGCCAAGGAGGGAACTCTCTCTGCCAGCCTTGATGATTTCCGATGGGATGCCGCGGCACAGGTTCAGCCAGTAATCGTTGGCGCACTTGCGTGCAATCAGTTTTGCGTTATTTTGTGCTACTCTGAAGGCAGCAAATGTTCCCTCAGAGAGCAGTCTTTTGTACTCGAGGAGTGTGGCATGCTTGGCAGTGATTGCAGGCTCCATCTCCTTGATCCCCGCATCGAACCAGTCTTCATTCTTCCTCACTCTCTTCCCAAAAGTGTCCGAGGAGGCCTCATACACGGCATCCCGGATGTGGTTTCCTCTGTGTATTCCTCTGTCTACATTTGTGTATTCCTCTGTCTCCCCGAATACCATTTGCACACATTTACATTCTTTCCCAAATAACATCTCATATTTCATGGCTTCCTAGAAACCATATATGGTGATGTTCCTGTCTTGTTCCTGGGCATTGTCTTTCTTGTGTACTCTCACTTTCTCTCTTCTTATGAATTGTAACCCAGAGATTCAATATTTTCAAAACCTAACAATATCCCTAGCCAAAAGATATACAAAACTGACAGACTATTGGTGGTAAGAAAATTGCCTTTTATGTGTGCTCACTGTCGACAAAGGGTTATTTGGGGATTTATTAGTAGTTGAAGTGGACAGAAATGCTTGACCTGGATTTGGATATTCACCAAAAGTCATAATATAAAAAATCCAGAATATGCTAGCAGTTCTTCATATTGATTTGTTGAAGTTTAATAAAGGGCATTGTTTTAATACATTTCATTGCACTTGTATTTAATCTACACTGTCTACTGCAAGAGCACTTCTTGCTACTAACACTAAAATTTTACTGGGCTTTGTTGGTCCATCATCCTTGAATATGATGCACAGTACACAGTACCCTTTCATAAGTATTGCATCAAAAGAAATGTATAGTTTTTGCAGGAGTTAGCAGCTTCAGTGGGTAATGTTATTATGGATATTATTTATGTGTGGCTGTTAATAACTGGGCCATTCTCAGGAATCGGTTTCTTTTGTGCCTCAACATATCAGAAAAAAATACATATAAATACATAATTTCTTATTATTTCATTTTACAAACTTGTGTGAATTTTCAAGAAGACACTACTTCCCACCTCAAGCCCCAAGTGTTTCGATTCCCCCTCGCGCTGATCACCGATGCGTGTAGCGCGCACTTCTCCATGTGTGTTTTGTTTTGGTTCATGTCTTGTCTCCACCCCGTATTGTCATTGGTTATGTCCTAATATGTCTCAGCTGTTTTGCGTTAACCATGATTACGTTTGTTATTTAAACCCCTTGTGTGTCTTTGTCCGGCACAAAGTATTAGCTTAAAATATTAGTTTCCTTAGCGGTCTGTCTGTTACCAAGCCTTTGTTCATAGTGTTGTTTTCATGGTTTTTGATCCCTGTTTCTGTCCTCATGTTTCGATTCTTGTTTAGTCCATGTCATGTTGTTTGCCGATCACCTGACCCACGCCTGTTTTATGGCCATGACATTTGCCTCACAATTTGGAGTTTGACGACTGTTCCTAATAAACTGACTTATCTGCACTTGCATCCGTTTTCGCCTCCATCACCCACATTACGTGACACCAAGTCATAAGCTTATTTTGAATGATTTATTGAAAAAAAGTGCTACCAGATTTCAACCCTGTAAAAGTGTACTTCAGAGACTTATAATCTGAAAAGAGATCTAAACAGATTCTTGCAGTAATACTTAGTTTTGGAGTCCCTTGCAATAAATAACTTTTGCGGAAATTATCTAATAACACATGACATTCCTCTTTTGAAGTATGACTTATGCATTCAGTAGATCATAGGACCACTCATTTTCTTTTGAAATATTCAGAAGTCATTTATATACAATAATAATGTAATGTACAGATTATTCCCGATTAAAGACAAACATTTCTACTTAAAAATGCCACACGAGTCTTATAATTTTCAGAATAATGCAGAAAAACTAGGTTGAATTTAATTTAACAGGGTTGAAGAGACTGTTTTTAGTGAGACATTTAATAGAGCATTCACAGATGACAATGAAACTACACTTTGCATTTGATTGTCACTTTATTAATCATTGTTTGACAGAACACCACTGAAAACAAAGACACACTATAACACCACTATAACTTAACACTCATGGTAGAATTGTTAATATATACAATACCCAAAACAATAGAGAAATTCATTCAGCTATAAAAGTACCAACACTGCCTAATAAAGGTGCCAAATAATGGTAAATATTAAATATTTGGCTTCAACTTATATAAAATAACTTTGCATTTTTTCTGAAAAAGTGCATTCTGAAAAAGTTGAGACAGTATGGAAAATGCTAATAAAAACAAAGAGGAGTGATTTGTAAATGTACTTTGACTTGTATTAAAATAAAAACATATAACGACAAGGTATTCGATGACTAATAGCAATGTGACAAGTTGAAATAAGAAGGTGCTGTGAAACAGGTGAGGTAATCGTCTAATCATAGTATATAAGGAGCCTCCAAAAAAGGCCTAGTCCTTCAAGAGTAAGGATGGGTCGAGGCTCGCCAACCTGCCAACAGAAAACACTTTGAGAACAACATTCCCCAAACAAATTGGTAGGATTTTCGGCATTTCACTGTCTACTGTGTGCAAAATAATTAAAAGAACCAAGGAATCCGGTCAAATCTCGGTGCATACAAGGCAAGGCCGAAAACCACTTCTGAATGCTCGTGATCTCCGATCCCTCAGACGTCACTGTCTTAAAAACCATCATGAGTCTGTAATGGATATCCTGACATGGGCTCAGGAATACTTTGGTAAACCTTTGTCAGTCAACACATTTGCCACTGCATTCACAGATGCACTATGCAAAGCAGAAGCCATACATCAACACTGTCCAGAAGCGCCGCCGTCTTCTAGTGGGCTCGGTCTCATCTGAGATAGACAGTGGAATGGTGTTTTGTGGTCTGACGAGTCAACATTTCAAATAGTTTTTGGACAAAACAGCTGTTGTGTTCGTCAGGCCAAAGAGGAAAAGGACCATCCAAGCTGTTATCAGCGTCAGGTCCAAAAGCCAGCGTCTGTCACGGTATGCGGGTGTTTCAGTGCCCATGGCATGGGTAACTTGCACATCTGTGAGGGGACCATTAATGCAGAAAGATATGTACACATTTTGGAGCAACATATGCTGCCATCCAGAGTAGGACAATGCCAAACCACCTTCTGCCCGGATTACAAGCGCATGGTTGCGTAAGCAGAGACTGCGGGTGCAGTCCTGACCTGTCTCTGACTGAGAATGTGTGGCGCATTATGAAGTGCAAAATAAGGCAACGAAGGCCCTGTACAGTTGCGCAGCTGAAGAAATGCATAATGGATGAATGGGGGAAAATTCCGCTTGAAACATAAACATAAACATAACCAACTGGTGTCTTTAGTGCCCAAACGCTTAATAAGTGTAATTAAAAGAAAAGGTGATAATCTAGCCACAGGAGGTCACAAGCCAGTGTACTTTTTGTGCCGGTCCCAAGCCCGGATAAATAGAGAGGGTTGTGTCAGGAAGGGCATCCGACGTAAAACTTTTGCCAAATTCAATATGCGAATCACTAAAATGACTTCCATACTGGATTGGTCGGGGCCCGGGTTAACAACGACCACCATCGGTGCCGTTGACCTACAGGGCACTGGTGGAAATTGGGCTACTGTTGGTCGAAGAAAGAGAGGAGGAAGGTGTGTTAGAGGAGGAAGGCAGTAGGCAGAGAGAGAAGAGGAAAGGCAGGAGTTTAGGACTGAAAGTAGGGACTTTGAATGTTGGTACGATGACAGGTAAAGGCAGAGAGATGGTAGATATGATGCAGAGGAGGAAAGTCGACATTCTGTGTGTCCAGGAGACCAGGTGGAAAGGGAGCAAGACTAGAAGCATTGGAGGAGGGTTTAAACTATTTTATCATGGGGTGGACAGGAAGAGAAATGGAGTAGGAGTGATCCTGAAGGAGGAGTTTGTGAAGAATGTTCTGGAGGTAAAGAGAGTGTCAGATAGGTTGATGAGTCTGAAGCCGAAAAAACTGAAGGTGTGATGTTGAATGTTGTTAGTGCTTACACTCCACAAGTAGGTTGTGAGCAAGAGAAGAAAGACAGATTCTGGAGCGAGCTTGAGGAAGTGATGCTGAGTGTTCCCAGATGTGAGAGAGTGGTGATAGGGGCAGACTTTAATGGACATGTTGGTGAAGGGAATAGTGGGGATGAGGAAGTGATGGGCAGGTTTGGTCTTCAGGTAAGGAACCCAGAAGGACAGAGGTTGGTAGACTTTGCTAAAAGTATGGAGATGGCTGTGGTGAACACGTACTTTCAGAAGAGGCAGGAACACAGGGTGACATATAAGAGTGGTGGCAGGAGCACACAGGTGGACTATATCTTATGTAGACACTGTAATCTGATGGAGATTAGCGATTGCAAAGTAGTGGTAGGAGAGAGTGTAGCTAGACAGCATAGGATGGTGGTGTGTAAGATGACTCTGGTGGTGAGGAAGATGAAGAGAGCAAAGGCAGAGCAGAAGACAAAGTGGTGGAAGTTGGAAAAGGAATAGTGCTGTGCGGTTTTCAGGGAGGAGTTGAGACAGGCTTTAGGTGGTCAGGAGGTGCTTCCAGATGACTGGACTACTACAGCCAAAGTGATCAGGGAGACAGGTAGGAAGGTGCTAGGTGTGTCATCTGGAAGGAGGAAAGAAGACAAGGAGTCTTGGTGGTGGAATGAGGAAGTTCAGGATAGTATCCAGAAGAAGAGGTTAGCTAGGAAGAAGTGGGACAGTGAGAGGACGGAGGAAAGTAGACAGGAATATAGGGAGATGCAGCGTGAGGTTAAGATAGAGGTGGCAAAGGCCAAACAGAAAGTTTATGAGGACATGTATGCAAGGTTAGATAGTAAGGAAGGTGAGAGGGATTTGTATCGGTTGGCGAGGCAGAGGGATAGAGATGGTAAGGATGTGCAGCAGGTTAGATTGATTAAAGACAGAGATGGAAATGTGTTGACAGGTGACAGGAGGGTGAGGGAAAGATGGAAGGAGTACTTCGAGGAACTGATGAATGAGGAAAATGACAGAGAGAGAAGAGTAGTAGAGGCAAATATTGTTGAGCAGGAAGTAGAAAGGATTAGCAAGGGTGAAGTTAGGAGAGCTTTGAAGAGGATGCAGAGAGGAAAGGCGGTTGGTCCTGATGACATACCAGTGGAGGTATGGAAGTGTCTAGGAGAGATGGCAGTAGAGTTTTTAACTAGGTTGTTCAACGAGGTCTTAGAGAGTGAGAGGATGCCTGAGGAATGGAGGAGAAGTGTTTTGGTGCCGATTTTTAAGAACAAGGGAGATGTGCAGAGTTGTGGAAACTACAGAGGAATTAAGCTGATGAGCCATACAATGAAGTTGTGGGAAAGAGTTGTAGCGTATGACGGTGCCCAAACTGATTTTTGAATTAACCCAGACGGAACATAGAAAATTTCGTCACTCAGGTGACCGAGAGTAACCCCGAGAGGCCTCCTGCAGCCAGATGCCCTTTGGAATGCAAAAGACTCTTTGGAACCCACACAGGACTTACCCCTGCAATAAAAGAAACCTTTGATGACTGAACGTCTGGGAAACTACACGATTAGTTCGTTTTGTCACATGATGAGTTAATTAAACACTGCATAAGATCTCGATTACCCGCTCTAATCTTTAATAACAAACTTTGTGAGTTAATTCTTCCTGGCCAGAAGGATAAACTCACTCTTTAGAGTTCATAAAGCTGATCTAGGCCACATACATAGTCATAATTAATTATAATCCGTTGTATTTAATTATCTATATGTATATGTGCACCTACATGAATTCCCTTTCATGGCTGATGTATATCTATAACTGGTCACAACACGCGTTGATTAGATATATAGATATATTTCACGCCAGTCGAGCTAATTCCTTATATAAATTGGAGAATACATTTAAACATGTTAAACATCTTTTTTTATTTGTTACATGAATTGTAACTGGTGGAGAATATTTTTAAACGTTGCAGATTCATCCGAGTTACTACACATTCTGGTAGATAATGCGGGCACGCTTTAAAACTCGTCTCCTTTAAAAAAGGTGCGTTGAATCTAAGCGTGCGATTCTGTTTCATTTCATGTTTAAAGTTGATCCATTACATTATTCTGGTGGAAAAGAATAATGCTAGTAATGCTTTTGATTCGTTACAGAGTAGTGGAAGCAAGGCTAAGGGGAGAAGTGAGCATTTGTGAGCAGCAGTATGATTTCATGCCAAGAAACAGCACTACAGATGCAATATTTGCTTTGAGAATGTTGATGGAGAAGTACAGAGAGGGTCAGAAAGAGCTGCGTTGTGTCTTTGTAGATTTAGAGAAAGCGTATGACAGGGTGCCAAGAGAGGAGCTGTGGTATTGTATGAGGAGGTCTGGAGTGGCAGAGAAGTATGTTAGAGTGGTGCAGGATATGTATGAGAGCAGTAGGACAATGGTAAGGTGTGTGGTAGGTGTGACAGAGGAGTTCACGGTGAAGGTGGGACTGCATCAAGGATCGGCTCTGAGCCCCTTCTTGTTTGCGGTGGTGATGGACAGGCTGACAGATGAGGTCAGACAGGAATCTCCATGGACTATGATGTTTGCGGATGACATTGTGATCTGTAGTGAGAGCAGGGAGCAGGTGGAGGAAACTCTAGAGAGGTGGAGGTTTGCTCTGGAGAGAAGAAGAATGAAGGTTAGTCGCAGCAAGACAGAATACATGTGTGTGAATGAGAGGGATCCAAGTGGAACAGTGAGGTTACAGGGAGAAGAGATAAAGAAGGTGCAGGATTTTAAGTACTTAGGGTCAACAGTCCAGAGCAACGGGGAGTGTGGAAAAGAGGTGAAGAAGCGTGTGCAGGCAGGTTGGAATGGGTGGAGAAAAGTGTCAGGTCTGTTGTGTGATAAAAGAGTACCAGCAAGAATGAAAGGAAAGGTGTACAGGACAGTAGTGAGACCAGTGATGTTGTATGGTTTGGAGACAGTTGCACTGAGGAAAAGACAGGAGGAAGAGTTAGAGGTAGCAGAGCTGAAGATGTTGAGGTTCTCTTTGGGAGTGACGAGGATGGAAAGGATCAGGAATGAGTACATCTGAGGGACAGCACATGTGAGATGTTCTGGAGACAAAGTTAGAGAGGCCAGGTTGAGATGGTTTGGACATGTTCAGAGGAGGGAGAGTGAATATATCGGTAAAAGGATGCTGAGGTTAGAGCTGCCAGGCAGGAGGCCGAGAGGAAGACCAAAGAGGAGGTTTATGGATGTAGTGAAGGAGGACATGAAGGTAGTTGGTCTGAGAGAAGAGGATGCAGAGGATAGGGCTAGATGGAGGCAGATGATTCGCTGTGGCGACCCCTGAAGGGAACAGCCGAAGAATAGAAAAGGTGATGTTACACAGTGGTAAACAGTCCACTGTCCCAACTTTTTTTGGAGTGGGTTGTAGTCATCAGATTTTAAATGTGTATATTTAAAAAATAAATTAAATTCACAAAGTAAAACATCAAATAATGTGTTAATTTGTTCTCAGTATAGTACAGGGTGAATTGAATTTTCAAATGACTTTTTTTTTTTTTTTTTTGCATTTTCCATACTGTCCCAACTTTTAAAAACAAACAAACAAACAAACAAAGAAACAAACAAACCAATACAAGATCAACCCTGTAACACCCAGTCAACCCTGTTACTTCACAAAATGTTATAGGGTTGAATATTTCAGGGTTGAAGTTTCTGTTGAATATGGCTAGTATTTGCATTAGCTAGGAATTAGCATTACATCCCACTACATTTCTTACGATTAAAATCTCTGTAAATTACACCCAGATAATGTTTTTGTAATTTTTTTTATTTTGAATTGAAATTATAAGCTTGACGAGGTCAATAAAACTGTAAATGACATGACATATTAATAAAAATCATAAGAGACACTTACCTCTGCTTTCACCATGTGGTCAAAAAGACTCAATTTTTCTCAGTTGTGATGTCAGAAAAATCATACCATTATTTTTTTAAAAAGTGAAAAAATCTTACACTGAACGCAAGTTAGGGACAAACATAAAACCTCAACTTTCTTTGAAAAATCATTAAAAATAAATAAATAAATAAATAAATAAAAACCTATATAGAAAGTAAAATACCAATATTCTGATTTTAACTGAAGCAAAACTTCATAGGGTTTTCATCATTTTGTAGTTAAAAAACCTATTAAAATGTTGGGAAACTATACAGGGACACAGTTAATGAATGGCTTTCCAATGTAACACAAACTTTAAAACGTAAACTAATGTTGTATTTATTTGTTATTTAGGCTTTTTTGTGCATAACGTTAAAAAGTTGTAAATCTATCAATTTGTATATGGAAGTTCTATTTCAGTGATTGTTCCAGTTTGTATTATTAACACAAATTGGCAGGCACTGAAAAGACACCGAATCCTGAGAATCACCCAACTATAAGGAATATTCCATGTTCTACTTGAAAAGGATATGACTGTATAGAGGCTGTTTTAATATGCGTTAGTTAGTCGAGCCATGATTTATGCTCCAAACGTGGTGTTACGTGTTGCGTCAGATATTCCATGAGCATTCATAATATGAGCAGTATCTGCCATGACCTATGCTTGTAGCACGCTGAGTGAAAATACTATCCGCCTTGACAGCTGTCTTTTCAACACTTTTTCAAACAATGATTCGTTTAGAAAATTGTTGTCAGTATCCATAGTCAGGTCGTTGGATGGTGTATGAATAACGGTATACATATTTAAAAAATTGTATAGCTTTTTTTTTTTTTTTTTTTTAATATCTGGTATATATTTTTTCAATGTCGGGGCTTAAAAGTGAGAAACGACGTTTATTTTGACAAAAAGTGCTCATAGATGTCAGCGGAAGGAGACGTCATTTCCTGGTTTTGTTACTGACGTGGCTAACGCGGAGCTGTGACTACTAGTGGTCAGGAATTCAGTGGGGAAATAAAGACAGTCCATACGGTGTTTAGGTTCCATACATTTATACCTTTTTTTTTCTTATTTTGCCATTTTTTTAGTGTTTGTTCCGTTCTTCATAGTGTTAAATTAAGTCTGCTTTGGTAAGATGTTGGACTTCTTCGCCATCTTCAGTAAGGGGGGTATAGTGTTGTGGTGTTTTCAGGGGGCTGGGGTAACTGAATCTTTTACAGGCCCTGTAAACGCTCTCATCCGCTCCGTAATTCTTCAGGTAAGCTTCCACAGACAGCTGCCATGTGAGATTTTGAAAGCAGAGAAATGTTTATTAAATGCGCAGTACCTTCGCGTCGACCTTCCGTGCTTTCCCTATTAGCTAGCGCCTAGCAAGTCTTGATGTAATTGGGCAAATTAACCACATGTCGTTCTTTAATTTGTGCTCTAGTTAACAAAACGTTGCACGAATTGATTTTGGAAAAATAAGGACGATTTTTACTTTTGAAAAGAAGTTGATGGGTTTCTGTTTGTAGTGGTGTAAACATAACTTTGTTGAGAAGAAAACCTTAAGTTGAGTTGAAATTGCAAGTTGAGGGTGCGTTTTCGGTGACTTTTAACATCTGTAGTCGGGAAAGTTGCAACTTCGCCTCGAACGCAGATTAATACCGACATGGCACTCGGTTAAGTCTATAATATTGACCATAGTAATTGCTGTTTTGCAAAGGTAATCATTATCATTAGAGTCATCACTCATTAATTTTAGCTGGCTAGCTTGTTGCTATCATTACTCGCTATTGTCTGCTGTTGTTGCTGTACTGCAATTTCAGTCCAAAATGTTGCATGAATGTTTGAAGGTCACAATAGTAGAACAATACCAATCGCCACTCAGGCCTGTAACTGTAAAAGTAGAGTTAAAGTAGCTTTTTATGAGCTTTACATGCTCGGACAGTGCTCTTACTGGCCGTGATAAATTGTCACAGTACACTTTGCGATATAGTGGCACCTTTGCAAAATTTAATAAACATTTCAAAAATGAAACTAACTGATAGCAGCCAATTTCTTTAAATAAATAAATAAATAAATACAAAAATTAAGTAATTTTCATCAAACATGCTTTTAAAAATCTGTGAATATAATACTATGGGTCAAAGGCATAAATGCATGAACAAATTATTTTTAGCATTGAATGCACTAATATTTAAAATATAATTGTAAGCTTTTTTAATTAAATACATTTTGTAATTTTCTTAATTAGTTTCTCATTAGTATATTTTCCTGTTCAGCAATCAAGGAAGTAGTTAATACATAGTGGTGTAAAAACTATTTCCGCCATCCTGATTTCTTCTGTTTGTGTATCTCATGCTAAATAGCTTTAGATCTTCAAATGAAATACAACATAAAACAAAGGCAACCGAGTAAACACAATAGTTGAAAAAAAAAAAAAAAAATAAAAAAAAAAAAATATATATAAATATATATATAAATATATATATATATATATATATATATATATATATATATATATATAGAAGCCAAAAAAAAAAAAAAGAGTTAGCCAACTTTTTCCAACAATTCTGTGTTTGGTTTACGCCAGATATAACAGAGCCCCTGTCTTCCAAACAGTTCCACGTTCGACTCTTGAATCCACAGAACATTCTCCCAAAAGGTTTGAGGATCATCAAGGTGTGTTTTGGCAAAATTCAGACGAGACTTAATGTTCTTCTGCGTTAGCAGTAGTTTTCGCCTTGCCACTCTTCCATGGATGCCATTTCCCCCCCCAGGGTCTTTTTGGTAGTGGATTCATGAACAGTGACCTTTTATTGATGCAAGAGATGCCTGTAGGTCCTTTTATGTTGTCCTTGGATCTTTTGCGACTCACTGGATGAGTAGTTGCTGTGCTCTTGGAGGAATTGTGGAAGGTTGGCCACTTCTGGGAAGGTTCAGTACTGTGCTGAGTTTTTCCATTTGGAGATAATTGCTCTCATTGTGGTCCTTTGGAGTCCCAGAGCCTTTGAAATAGCTTTGTAACCCTTCCCAGACTGATGTATTTCAATCAACTTCTTCCTCACCATTTCTGGAATTTCTTTCAATTTTGGCATTGTGTGTTACTGGGTAAGCGCTTTTAACCGACTTCATACTGTTGAAAAAGTTGTATTTAAGTGTTGATGTGATTGAACAGGGTTTGCAGTAATCAGGCCTGGTTGTGTCTAGTCCAGCTGAACCCCATTATGGATGTAGGTTCCTTGATTTGGGGAATTAGTAACTACAGGCAAATACATTTTCACACAGGCCCAGTTGGCATTGGATAACTTTTTTGCTTCAATAAATAACATTATCATTTAAAACTGTATTTTGTGTTTATTCAGATTGTCTTTGTTTTATTTTAGATTTTGTTTTAATTTTTGAAACAATTTAGTATGAGAAAGATACAAATACAGAAGAAATCAGGATGGGGCAAATAATTTTTCACACCACTGTAGCTTTTCTTTTTTGTGAAAACAGTAAAATACTAAACACAATTTTAGACAATTTAATTTTAAGCTTGTAAGATAAGGTTATGTTAGCTTTTAGATGCAATTGATTGGTTTTGTGTCAGTCTCTGTAAGGCCATAATAAATGTTTAAAATTCAACACTTTTAATCAATACTTAAATATCTGGTGGTTTTCTAAAGCAAAATGCTTTCATGTTTTCAGGAGCGTGCTGGGAACAGTCCCTTCTCCCATAATGCCTTGAATCTTAAGTACAAACTGGACAATGAATTTGAGCTTGTGTTTGTGGTAAGTGATTTATTGCCTGAAAATGAGTGTTTTTAGAGCACAATAATTATTTTAAGGCTGGGGTCAGTCTGTTTATGATTTTATCTGCTCCCTAACACTTCCCATCATGTTTTCTGTTATTATTCCTCTGATTTAGGTGGGTTTTCAGAAAATTCTGACACTAACATATGTGGACAAATTAATCGATGATGTCCATCTTCACTTCAGAGATCGTTATAAAAATGAGCTGGAGCAGCGGGATGCCCTGAAATTCTTGATCAGCTGTTTTGAGTTTGATGAAGACTTTCACAGACTTCTGTGGTGAGTTGTCATTTGATGGTTAAAAAGTGCACAGACTGTTTAGCCTTTGTTCATAAATTAATTTGCATTTAAATTATGGTATATGGGTTATTTTGAGTAATGCAATTATGTATTTCCTCTCAGAATATATAAATATAATATATACTATAAATAATAAGTAAATACATTCATCATCTGCTTTAATAGGAACATCTGTACACCTGTGCATTTATGAAGTTATCCAATCAGCCAGTCATGTGGCAGCAACACAGTGCATAAAATCAGAACTGGTTAAAGGTATGATCTCTGACTTTTACCATGGCATGGTTCTTGGTGCCAGATGGGCTGGTTTGAGTATTTCAGAAACTGCTGATCTCCTGGGATTTTCACACACAGCAGTCTCTAGAGTTTGCACAGAATGGTGCAAAAACAAACAAACAAACAAAAAGCATCCTGTGTGTGGAGGGTCTGCAGGCTGAAACACCTTGTTGATGAGAGAGACCAGAGGAGAATGACTAGATTGGTCTGAGCTGTCAGGAAGTCTCTTGTAACTCAAATAAGCACTCTTTACAGCCGTGGTGAGCTGAAAGGTATCTCAGAATGCACATCAAACTTTGAGGTGGATTGGCTACAACAGTAGAAGTCAACTCCTGTACGCCAAGAACAAGAATCTGAGGCAATCATAGGCACAGACTCAATGAAACTGGACAGTTGAAGACTGGGGGGAAAAAAATGGGTTTTTTTTTTTTTGTTTGTTTGTTTGTTTGTTTTTTTGTTTTTCTTCTTCTTCTTCTTCTTCTTCTTCTTCTTCTTCTTCTAATCTTCAACTGCCCAGTTTAGGTGAGCCTATGCCCATGATAGCCTCAGACTCCTGTTCTTGGCTGACAGGAGTGGAACCTGATGTGGTGCTTTTCTGCTCTGAGATACTTTTCTGCTGACCACGGCTGTGAAGAGCACTTATTTGAGTTACTATAGACTGCCTGACAGCTCTCCTCTGATCTCTCTCAACAAGGTGTTTCAGCCTGCAGACTCTGCACACAAAATGTTTTGTTTTTTTGTACCATTCTCACACCACCTCAAGTTTTGCTATTTTGTGCAGGCTAAGATGCTTTTCTGCTCAGCACAGATGTAGAGTGATTATTTGAGTTACTATATCCTTCCTGGCAGCTTGAACCACTGTGGCCATTTTCCTCTACCCTCTCTTATCAACAAGGCACAGAACTGTCGCTCACTCAGTGTTTCTTGTTTTCGCACATTTCTGTGTAAACTAGAGAATGTTGTGTGAAAATCCCAGTAGATCAGCTTTTTCTGAAATTCTCAAACCAGCCTATCTGGCACCAACAACCATGTCATGGTTAAAGTCAGAGATCGCACTTTTTCCACATTCTGATGTTTGATGTGAACTGAAGCTCGACCTGTATCTGCATGCTTTTGTGCATTGTGCTGCTGCCACATTATTGGCTGATCAGATAACCACGGACAGACTCAAAGATTAAAGCGCTGCTGCGTCATGCTCTTCAGGTAGAGATGAATCAAGAGCTAATGCTGCATTTGATTAACTTGGAATTACGTAATTTTAAGCTTGATGTGTTTGAGCAACAAGCTTACCAGCTAACCATCATGAGTTTATAATGTATTTACTTTCTCAAAACAGCTAATTGTATGGTCAGTGTTACAGATTTAACCCACTAATGTGCCTATATTGATCGACCTAAAGCAAATACAGTATATTGATAAACTCATTTAAAGTAATGGATTTTTTTTTTTTTTTTTTAATTTACTTTTGACAGTCTGAGCAGCTATGATGTCATATACTGAACATGGAGTTGCGAAAACCACCTTGAATTTGAGTAGGAATTTCAAGTTGTTGGAGCCTTTCTTAGTTTTTTCCTAGTCAGAGTTCGAAAATTCAGAGTTACGTGTTTGGTCAAATGCAGCATAATCCCACTGGCACTGACACCAGTGGGTAGTCAGATGGTATTGTGGATAATGTATAAAACCAGTGAAAACAGACCGACGTGTTAACAAAAGAAGTCTAAAGGCCCTTTCACACTGAGGGGGACGCGATAAAGCGAAACGAATTGCAGACGAACAGTGCTTTCACACTGAATGCGAAATGATTGATCACTTCGGCTAATTCACACCTGCATGATAGGTGGCACTGACCGAGAATGCATTTTACACCTGCACACTAGGTGGCACTGCACACTATGCACACTATTCAGCCGATCGGCCTATCGTCTTTGACCACTGAGAAGAAGAATCACTTAAATGTTGGCGCATAGCACCATAAGGAACACAAACTGTTAAGAAGCACAGAAGAAGAAAGAAAATTGATTTAATTTATTTAATGTAATACTAATCATTATAATTTTACATTTGTTTGGCATAAAAACCTTAAATAATATAAAAACATCAAACACTATTACACATGTATTGAATGTTTTATTTATATTGAACTATCCAAAACACAAACCATTCCAATCACACACACTGCACTGTTGGGTGTACAATTCTAATATGGCTGTGAAGGTTGTTGGTAGACCCTGCTCCATATGATATTTTTACCTTACAAATTCTACATTCTGTCTTTATGTTGTCTGTTATTAAAATGCATGTATTAAATGTATTAAAATGGAGAATGTTAGCACATCTGATTGGTCGCATGCACATATACATCAACACTACATTCAGTCAGTGCATGGAGTGTGCGTGGCCAGGCAGTGTGGCGAAGAGATAACCCTATTATTCTGTCTTGTATTAATTTACAAAAAAATGAAATCGGCTCTCATCATTCACTTAATGTGAAAGTGACATGTGAAGGCCAATGTTTAGTAACCCATACTTGGAATTTGTCCTCTGCATTTGACCCATCCAAGTTAGTGCACACACATTAGGAGTTGTGAGTAGTGAACACACACACTACAAACCGTGAACACACCCGGAGCAGTGCCTTTTTGCTGCGGCGCCCGGGGAGCAGTTGAGGGTTACAGGCCTTGCTCAAGTGCCCAACAGTGGCAGCTTGGCGGTGCTGGGATTTGAACTCTTGGCCTTCCGATCAGTAGCCCAACTTCTTAACCACTGAGCTACCACTGCCCGTGGAGTCGACTCATAGAGCCGACTCGCTCGCGAACGACCCATCACTAATATATACATATAATTTTATATATAAATATAAATTGCAAATACAAAAGATTAAAACAACTCTTAAAGTCAACAACAAAAAAAAACAACTGCTTTTCAAGCGCTTCTCTTCCGCAATACTTTTCTTTGGTGTTTACACTGGTTTTCAAAACAGTGCTATAATGCCACCTATCTCGCCCTTTTGTGCAACAGCAGCGGCTCCGGGCACGTGATCTAAAGCTCAAGTTTAATTGGACGGCCTGTTTCATTGCGGGGCGACGGGGGGAAAAAATCGACACACTGGTCGAAAAAAACAAAACAAAAAAAAAATCTCGCTCCATAGGGATCTGTTGTTTCAATTCAAAAGCGTCATTGCGACGAACATTTGTGTCGGTTAATCATGCTCAGTGTGAAAGGGCCTTAAAGCAAAAAAAGTTTATAAATATTTATAAATAAATATTTGAGAACACAGAACGTCGTGTATCATTAATAAATATTAATATGCCAATTGTTCAAGGTGTTTTCCCTTTTATACTAAATTAGTGTGCGTGTGTGTGTGTGTGTGTGTGTGTAGTGTGGTGGAAGCTGAAGCTGAAAGCATAGCTAAACACAAAAAGGGCCCGAGGACTTACCATGAGTCCCAGAAATCTGAGAAAACTGTGAAATCCATGATCGAGAGAAAAAGTGGAGACAAAAGCAAGGAGTCTATTGGCAAGAAGAAAAAACATAGGAAAGAAGGTGAGCTTTTTAATAGCCATTTATGCTGTCATAGAACATTTACTGCATGATCTGTGCTGATGTGAACTTGGATTCACTTAAAATATACAAACATAAAAAATACAAATATTTTGGCATATGATTCTGCTCATTACAAAAATACATTACAGTTCAAGGGGCACAAATATAAATATAAGCTTTTAACGTTTTGAAGCTACCTGTTTTCCTCAACTGAAATTACAGTCGCTTTTGCAAATATATTAACCACCAATGAAGTTATAACCTTTAATACCCCAGTCAATCTGATTTGTCAGAAGGTGTGCATTAAGGTATATATTATCTCATTGTTTGGATTAGGGTTGTCACGGTACCAATACCAGTAAAATTCACGGTGCTCGGTACCAATTTCGTTACCAAAGCAAAACATAAAAACATGTTAATCGAACAACACACCATTTTATTAATAAAGTTAAATATCAATATAAAATATATTTAAAAAAACAAACAATGCAATTCTGTATACTTCAAGTATTTAAAATTAAGTCCCCCCCCACAAGTAATGAAAGGTATTTAAATAAAAATAAACAAAAAAAAATACAAGCATGCAAAACACAAAAATATGCCATAATTGAACAACACACACTTCTTACATAAAAAAAGTTAAATATTAAAATAAATTAAAACAAATGTTTATTTCAAGCATTTGCTTGAAATAAACCAAATAAATTTATTTAAAAAAAATTAAAGCAAATGCTTTAAGTTTTGGCCTTAGGTTTTTTCCCTTCAAGTAAATAATAACAAAATAAATACAAAAAAAAAAACATTTTTACAACTATGTAAAAAAGTTTCTGAAACGAAACACTTGCCACTCACTCAGCGGCCATTTTCATGTCAATACTTCGGCAATGTTTACAATTGAACCGGCGTTATAACAGAGAAAACGTGAAAGATTAGGCACATCTGCATATAATTTGAAATGACTCTGCAATAGTCTGTGGGTATTTATTGATATAATGTGTTTTGGACCAAATATTTTTACTTAATTGGATCGTTTGGACCTTTGCCAGTGTAACAAGACTGTTTTTGTCAGGATTTTATGGATCAGTGGACTACTATGAGGCTTCCTAGGTGAGTTGCCTCAGTTTTGTAAGTGTTGGTTTATATCAATCGAAGCACAAGAATCTTAGCTTTCCAAAGATGTATCGCACGAGTACTTACGTAAACACAGCAGCTGTGTACAGCATAGTTTTACACTCAACAATGTGGCGGTCCCCCGGTGGGCCTTTAAATGTTTTTAAAAGAATTAAATGGTTAATAAGGACACATGACCGTATTAGTGGTAGATAATAACCATTATCTAACTAACCATCCTTACTAACCATTAAGTAAGCAAAAATGTTTTTTGCAATCCTACACTTGAATTAAACTATGCTACACCATTCATAATTTAATGTGTTTCCTCTTTTCATCACAAAACTTGTACGAATACACCCTTTGCAAATCGGTTTTTGGTTATTGATTGTTTCATTTGTGATCTGCCTCAAATCCAAAGTATTTCCATACATGGCACCTTTCTTGTCCACAAGCTTTTGTGGATTTGGAGCCAGCAGCACCGCCGGTCGCCATGTCTTCTTGTTGCAATATGACTATTTTAGATTGTGAACAATTAAATTATCCACATTATGTTTTTACAGAGAGATCATGTATATTGTGATGATAAACACATTGTTTCTGTGACATGGCATCCCAAGTTGTGTTATGAACCAGACTTTACTTGCTAGTTCAGCGTGTGCTCTCCCTGACCGACACAGGAACAAACCAACAATAGCCAAAACTAGGTGGTTCCATAGCTTACATCTTCATTTTGCTCAGCAACACATGGTAATATGGGCTGACAAAACAGAGGAGTTGGTCCTTAAAAAATATCAGCATCAATTATATGGAACTTCTGGAATTTTTAAACGATGGATACAGTGCAGAAAATGGTGTTTGCAAAATATGCAAAGGCAACATTGACAAATCTTTGAACTAGGGGTGGGAGAAAAAAATAGATGCATCGCAATTCTTTCTCTAGCGATTCTAAATTGATTCTGCGTTCAATTCGGATCACGACTGTGTGCTGTAACGGTCACTTATAAGGATTATGGTACTTATGGGGGAGAGCTACAACTGCGCCTGTGAGCTCAGGTAAGAGAGCACAGAGAATGCAGAGCGATGGGGAGTGTGAGGAGATGCTCTCCACTTATTTTTCTTTTTGTTCCCTTTTATTTTGTGACTGAGTTGGTTGTTAAATGCTTCCCCGCTTGTCTTCATGCATGTGGAGGAGGTAGCGCTTTTTTTCCGGACATTTCATTAAATACAGGATGAAATGCTAATTCCCGTTTGCCTCATGTCTCCTTCAAGTGAGTTATGTCTATTTTTTTCCCCTCTTTGAGACACCTCTAACATCCAACTTCTGTTGCAGTGTGTGCCAGAAACAGGAAAAAAATAAACGTTGACAGACGCACGTACGTATGCTGGCGAATTCATCATCATAGCGCTACCTCCTCCACATACATGAAGACGAGCGGGGAATCGTTTAACAACCAACTCAGTCACAAAATAAAAGGGAACAAAAAGAAATATAAGTGGAGATTCCCCGTCCCTCTGCATTGCTCACATGCGCAGTTGTATCTCTCCCTCATAAGTACCGTAATGCTTATAAATAACCGTTATACAAAGATTCCAACTATAACCAAAAAGTATAGAAACTCCAGTTTTGCTTAATGTAAAGTTGATGTATTTGCACAGCAGAAGAATTAATTAGGAAAAAAGATTCTTAAAGATTATGGATGCCTAAAGATTCCCACCCCTACTTGGAACGAACTTGTTTAACCATCAAGAAACCATCCCAAAGAGTGTGCCAAATCCAGATAACATGGGGAGAACATGTGAGTGCACCACTGCCAGAAACGGGGTATACAAATGCGTTGTATGAGTTATATAAATGTGTATGAAAGAGGCAGTCCTTATAAGCAAACCAAGTAAGCACTGGAATGAATCACATGACGTTTTACCTGGTTAAGGATATAATACCATCAAACTGCTCGCAAATATTTTTCAGACACTGCCACTCCTCAGCTGTACACAGAATGGTAAGAGTAGTGCAATAAAAACCAAAACAATGAACCATGAATCACTTTAAAAAATGTTAAATAAAATGTACCAACTCAAATAATGTATTTGCATTTAAATATATTAAAACATTCACTTGTCTGTCAATCACCTTACTGTTTATTGCACTTTTAAATACTCTGTTAGTACAAGTGATGTACTTTTTATTTAACATAAAAAAACAAACAAACAAAAAAACATCCATGATTGATTGTTTCAATTTAAGAAATAATTGTTTACATTTAGTTTGGAGGTGCACTTTATTAAAATTTGTTGAAAAGGTACTTTGGCCTAAGGAGTGTCTGTTATTCTATTTCTTGGAGGTTAACTAGAGGTTATATAGGTACAGTGGGTATAGAAAAGTATCACCCCCCCATTAAAATAATCAAATTTTGTTGCTTTTAAGCCTGAAATGAAGACGGACACAGTTTTTGTTTTATCCAGCTGTATTTACTCGGTGCAGCTTATAACATCCAAGTGAAAGATATAACACCAACATGTCAGAAAATAAATTAAAAAAAAAATAAAAAATCACTGAGTTGGAAAAATATCACCCCCCTCCTAAAAATGTCTTGTAAACTCAATAAGGTGTAGCTAATCACCTTCTCAATGGCACACAAAGCCATATGACTTTCAACTGTGATCAGCTGTGGTCATTTTGATTAGCTCAGCATGAAAAGAGCTTTCCTGGACCATTTTGTAGTGCAACTGAAGCAAACAATCAACAACAATCAATATGGGTGGCAAGGCACTGTCAAACGATCTCCAGGATAAAGTTGTGGACAGGCACAAGTCAGGAGATGGACACAAAAAATTTTCAAAGGCTTTATCAATGCCTAGAAGCACAGTGAAGTCTATTATTAAGAAGTGGAAGGTATTTGGTACAACACAGACCCTCCCTGGATCAAGACGTCACTCCAAACTGGATGAAAGAGCCAGGAGGAAACTGGTCAGAGAGGCTACCAAGAGGCCTACAGCAACTCTGAAGCAGTTGCAGGAATTTATGACAGAGTGGTCATTGTGTGCATGTGACAACAATATCATAAATTCTCCACAAATGTGGCTTGTATGGGAGGGTTGCAAGAAAAAATCCACTCCCCAAGAAAGGCCCCATGAACGCACCTTGAAGATTCTGAGGCCACATGGAAAAAGGTGTTATGGTCAGATGAGACTAAAATTCTATTATTTGGCCTCAACACCAAACGATATGTCTGGCGGAAATCCAATACAGCTCACCATCCAAATAACACAATTCCTACAGCATGGAGGTGGTAATATCCTGTTATGGGGGTGTTTCTCAGCAGCAGGGACTGGAGCACTTGTCAGAGTACAAGGAAAATGGATGGGACAAAATACCGTCAAATTTTTGAGGAAAATCTGCTGCCCTCTGCCAGAAAGTTGTCAATGGGAAGAATGTTTACCTTCCAACATGACAATGACCCAAAGCACACAGCAAAACTGCCCACACAGTGGTTGAAGGAGAAAAAGTTGAATGTCCTTGCATGGCCTAGTCAGAGCCCAGACTTAAACCCCATTGAAAATCTGTGGAATGACTTGAAGACTGCAGTCCACAAAGGGACACCATCAAATTTAACTGAACTTGAGCAGTTCTGCAAAGAAGAGTGGGCAAATATCGTAAAGTCTAGATGTGCAAAGTTAGTAGAGACATATCCCAACAGACTAAAGGCTGTAATAAAAAAAAAATTAAGGCAAGGAGGTGATCCTTTTTCCAACTCAGTGATTCTGGTTTTTTATTTTTAAAATTTTTTGTTATATTTAAGTTATATCAACTTAAACTTGGATGTTATAAGTTGCACTGAGTAAATACAGCTGGATAAAACAAAAACTACGTCCATCTTCATTTCAGGCTGAAAATTAACAAAATGTGATTATTTTAAAGGGGAATAATTATTTTCTATACCCACTGTATATCTTCATCAGTAGGAAATTAGTTTGGTTGCTCTGTTCAGTAAATCAGTCTTTAAAAACCTACATTAAAAAATCCAATAAAAATAAAATCGTTGATCATGTTCCAGCCAAAAACAAAGTGCTATTTTCGGCTCGATCATGATTGACAATTTTATTTTTATTCGATTTTTTTTTATGTAGGTTTTGAAAGGGTTAATTAATGTGCTCATTTGAATGTTCTACATATAACAGCTCCATATACTAGATGGCTAATAATAAATTAATTTAAAATAATGCTGCTGTATAACCAGAAAAAAAAAGGTACAACAGTTGATATGGTGGTTTTCTCTTAAAGTGAAGAGAGAATATTGTATTTTAAGATTTTGAACATTTAAAGATTTCATTCAAATTACGCTGAAAGACATCAGTGCATTTAATTGTCTAAAAGCACCTGCTTTTATTCATTTAATTGATTGTGTAATAATTGAGATATACATGAGATAAAGGATAAACATGACCTTGAAAACCTATATGTATATGAATACATGGCCTATAGACTATTATAGAATATTCAGTCCTGCACATCCAGTAAGCATATTCTACAGAAAGTGGGCATGTTTGAGTATACTGTAAACAAGTGAAAATAACAATGTCATGGTTTGTTCAGTACTATAGAAACTAAAAGTAACTGTAAAGCAATCATAGTTTTTAGATTTGCTATTTTTCTTCTTGTTTACAATATTGAAAACAATGTTTTATCCCAGTTGTGAAGGTAACATGCGTAATGTTAGCAACACCCCTTGCTGTTCATCAAAAGATGGATTATATCTTATAATTACCTTGTTGCTATTATCCATGAAGGATTTTGGATTATCAGTTAATCCAGTCTTTAGAAACCCCACTCTAAGGTGAGCAATCTGACCACGGTGGTGGAGTAACATTCACAAAGTTTACAATGAAAGAGCCACGTTTATTATAATTCGGACGTGATCATAGAAAAGCACATGTGCTAGGGATCAGTTGACCTTGATCTCAACAGCTGCAATTGAGTAATTTGCCTTAACTTCTCTCACAATTAGTTAATATTCTGTCCACTGAAGTAACGATCACGTCAAATAACACATCATTCAAGAAAAGAAATGTAATTTACACGTTCTTTGTGGAGAAATAAGTGTTGAAATGAGGGGAAAACCAAGCATGGCCATGGACTGCATGTGTAGATGAATTGACGAACTGTTGTGTACACACAAGGAATCGTGAGATTTCCTGTGCAAACATTACTGATAGACCAAATTCTTCTATGTAAGCATTATGAAAGAACAAATTTAAAAAAATGTAAACCCCTTTATTGACCAGATTAAGATTGGGCCAGGTCTGAAATTTTGTGAACACTTTTTAGTGAAAAAAGAAGAAAGTAAAAGAGAAACTAGGTAGTCAATGTTCATCATGACATACATTGATGTTTGCTTGACAAAGCCAGTCTGAAAGTTTAAAATAGTTATCGGTTTGAAATCTGAAGTTAATGTACAGTTTTAAGAATAGACAGATAGGGTGCCAATACTTGTGAAGTTGAATAGATACAGTCTTGTGAAAAAATAAGTACACCCCATGGAAATTGTTGGCTTTTTTTTTTTATTATTTGGACAATCATACATTTGATTCTCTTTGAAACAGTGCCTATTAATAAAGTTGATACACTATCAAATAACATAAAATTGACATTTGTTGTAATTTTCACAATTTAAATGAACAAAAAACAGATCGGTCACATGGAAAAAGTAAATACACATCTACATTTATCACACTTTCAAATCCATGAAATTAGAATCGGGTGTTCAAGACTGGGTACCAGTGAGTAGAACCTGCTTAGGGAGTGCAGGTGGGACGTGTCTTATTTAAACCTTTCACATCTAGTGTCTGGTGTCCCCTTTGTTATTGAGGTGTGTGGTGTCATCATGCCAAGATCTAGAGTTCTGTAATGCCTTCATAAAAAAGGCTGTGGATGCCTATGAGTCTGGCAAGGGATTTAAAAAGATCACCATTATTTGAAATATATCATTCCAGTGTAAGGAAAATCATCTATAAGTGGCCGTCCCAGCAAATTCAGCCCAAGAGCAGACCGTCTGATGCAAAAAGAAGTCTCCAAGAACCCCAACATTTCATCACAGGATCTGCAAGCAAGTCTTTTAACTGTTGTTAGAGTGCATGCTTCTACAATCAGAAATAGATTGCATAAATTTGACCTGCATTGGGGGCATGCTATGAAAAAGCCTTTGCTGTCTAAAAAGAACAGAGCAAGACTACAGTTTGCCAGTGAGCATATAGGCAAAGACCAGGCCTTTTGGAATAATGTGCTCTGGACAGACGAATCAAAGAGAGTTGTTTGGCCACAGTAACAGCAGACATGTTTGGCTCAGACCAAAGACAGTTTTTCAGAAGAAGCACCTCATACCAACTGTGAAGCATGGTGGTTGAAATGTTATGGTTTGGGGCTGTTGCGCTGCCTCATGGACTGGATAGCTTGCATTCATTGATTCAACTATGAATTATGCATCATATAAAAGAGTGCTTGAAGGTAATTGTGAGGCAATCTGATCGAAAGGTGAAGTTGAACCGAAAGTTCAACAGGATACTGACCCTAAGCACACTAGTAAATCCACCAAGGAATGGTTCAAAAAGAAGAAACTGAGGGTTATGTAATGGCCTAGTCAAAGCCAGTATTTGAATCCCATTGAAATGTTGTGGGGGGATTTGAAACGGGCAGTACATAAAAGAAAACCCTCAAACATCTTACAGCTGAAGGAATATTGCATGGAAGAGTGGTCAAAAATTCCAGTAAGCCGATGTCAGAGACTGGTGGACAATTATGCAAAACGCCTACAAGAATTTACCATCATTACCATTCGTCAATTTAAATCTACCACTGTCTCTATTTCTCAAGGTGTTCCTCAGGGTTCTGTACTTGGTCCACTGCTTTTTATCATCTACATGCTTCCCTTAGGTCACATTATTCACCGCCATGGTCTTAATTTTCATTGCTACGCTGACGACACTCAAGTCTATATTAGCTCACATCATTCTGCTCCTTTCCCCACAAACTCCTTATCTGAATGTATCAAGGACATTAATTCCTGGATGACTAGCAAGTTTCTCAAACTCAATACCGAAAAAACTGATGTGTTGGTAGTAGCATCTCCTCATGTTCGATCTCGTCTATCTGACCAATTAATTGATATTAATAGTGTCCTGGTCAGACCCTCCTCTACTGTCCGCAACCTTGGTATTATCTTTGACTCCACACTCTCTTTTAACTCCCACATCTCCTTTCTCACAAAAACAGCTTTCTAACATCTTCACAATATTGCTAGACTTTGCCCCATTCTTAACACCAAAGATGCCGAAACCCTTGTCCCTGCCTTCATCGGTTCTCGGCTTGATTATTGTAATGCTCTCTCTTCTGGCCTTCCCGCTAAAACAATCAATAAATTGCAATACATCCAGAATTCAGCAGCCAGGGTTCTCTCATATTCTAAGAAATCATCACACATCACTCTGGTCCTGCGCAGGTTACACTGGTTACCGGTCTCGTATCACATCCAATATAAAGTTCTCCTTATCACTTTTAAAGCCCTACATGGTCTTGCCCCCTCATACACTGCTGATCTTATCTGTCTCTACACTCCATCACGCTCTCTCAGGTCATCTGATACTGGCCTGTTATTCATTCTGCGTTACAAGCTGTCCTCACTTGGTGGTAGGGCTTTCTGCCCAGTACACTTCTACACTGTGTGTAGTTCTACACTGTGTGCCTCCATCCCACAATCCCTCCATAATCTTACCTCTGTACAAGAGTTTAAAAATCAACTCAATACCTATCTCAGTGCCCAGTTTTGTTTTTTTTTTTTTTTTTTGGTCATTTCCCCTTGCTGTGTTGTAAAGCGACCTTGAGTGTGTAGAAAGGCGCTATAAAAAATAAACGTATTATTATTGTTATTATTATTAAGAAGTTATTTCCGCTAAAAGGTATAACACAGCCTTAACTACTTTGAACTGGGGTGTTACGAAAAAGATAAGGGGGACTCGTTCTTTGCTTATATCCTAAGGATAAGCAGTGTTTGCAGGTAAAAATAAAGCCAATGAATACAAGAGAGTAACTTCTTTCATATGTTCATTTCATGTATTCGCAATTCAAATGGATAAAGGACAATATAACAAGGAGCCCACAAAGTAAATCATCAATAATTTAACACATTCAAAGAGGGGAAACGAATCAATAACAAGCATAAACATACAACACGAGATAGGCAGAAGGAATGAACAATAATATATGATATTCAAATACAAAACGGTCTGATTTGGTGATGGCACGAACATAGATGGTCAAGATAGTCAGTTGTAGTAATACCTGAAACAGTCTCTTAGCAAATGCACAGAGGATCACTGTGTTAAACAAAGGTAAGAGTTCTCTTGGGTGTAGCATCCTACCCAGAAAATAAATCCTCTATAAAAGAAATAAACAAACTTTTCATTCATAAGCAATTAAATAGCACTTTTGGGAACAAAATCTAACTCAAACATTAACCAACAAAAGCTCTTCAATACAAAGTCCAGCATAAAAGGAAAGAACATTTACAATCATGAAAACAAAACATCACTTATTTGAGCAGTAAACCAGAGTTTCTCAAACCAGGATTTAGCTGTGGCATCATTACACACCATGAGGATTACAAACTGATCTGCTCTTCCTCTTCTACTTCCTCTTTTTTATACTCAACTCACCTAGGGTCCTATAACTGACTCCTGGTGGCAGGGATGTGCATAACACAAAAAGAAAAATATATAAACATACCCTGTGACAGGTTACAAAGGGGCAATACAAGCTTCTGAGGCCAAGGGTGTACTTACTTTTTCCACAGCAGAATATCACATCAGCATAAGAACCTTATCATATCTGTGAAACATGGTGTTGGTAGTATCATTGTTTGGCCTATATTTCTGCATCTGGGCCTGGACAGCTTGCCACCAGTAATGGAACAATGAATTCTGAATTATACCAGTAAATTCCGAAGGAAGATGACAGGACATCTGTCTGTGAACTGAATCTCAAGAGAAAGTAGGTCAGCACGACAGCGACCCTAAGCACACAAGTTGTTCTTCCAAAGAATGGCAAATAAATTTCCCAATATTCCAAAATTCCCAAATATTCTCTATGGGGCAGGAATAACGCCATATTAAAGACATTTCTGCCGAAAATTCCAAAGCGCGATGTGTATATGCCAGGTCTATTCCCTAATACGTAGGAGAATATATGTGATACAAGCATGTCAGCCGAACGACGGCCGGGTGTGACACCCATGTTTTATTCCCCGTTCTTTCTCTATGAGCCGAAAACTTGAGTTTTTGGCCACATGCATGAAAAGTGCACATGGTAACACTAAGAAAAGTAAAAGCACACCTCGCACATTTTGAGATACGTTTTGTGACGCTGACTCAAACAGTGCAGGACTAGTTACGTGTCGAAAAAGTGTCCGGAAGAATAAGATGAAGAAAAATAGGCTTTATAACAGTGGTGCTTGCTATACTACACTAATAATAACTAGATTTTACATTTTCTGAAGAAAATGGGTGATGCTTGCCCGTGCAAAATTCAACACCGATATGCAGCTGCACAGGTGAGTCATTAGAGGGAGCTGTGTGTGTGTGTGTGTGTGTGTGTGTTTGTTGAAGCACAACTATTTGACATATATCAGTATCTGTAATGATTATTTGACTCAGGTTTTTATTATAATAGGTTTTATGGCAGTCCGAGTACCCATACCCCAGTCCTCCTCAGTGAGCTGAGCATTTTGAAATGTTGCGTCTATTTTGCAGTGTTTTTGTGTTTCCACTTATTTTGGGGGTTAATGTGCACTTCATGTCACTAAAATATCCATAACGCATTTCTGTACACTGAGTTGAGGGTATTGTCCCTGAGCACACTGAGCTGATCGTTTCGATGTATGACATGGCTGCAGTAGTTTGGTGATTAGTTTATGACCTCTTTTGCAGTAATTTACAGTAATATAAAATGAGTCTTTTAGACTCATTTTACATTACTGTGTATTGGGAATTCTGACAGGAAATTCCGTGCGATATGCATGTGGGATCCATTCCCAAATGGGATTTCCTGATACTCTGTGGGAGTTTGTGGAGGGGTCCACATTTTCCCATTATTTTAAATGGGGCCGTAATAACGCCATATTCTGGACATTTCTACACATTCCAAAACGTGATGTGTAGTTGCAGGGCATATCCTCAGCAGAACGACCTCCGAGCTTTAACACCCTTATTTTATTCCCCATTCATTCTATATGGGGCAAAAACATGTACGTGAAAAGTACACATGGGAACGCTAAGAAAAGTAATCGCACACCTGTCCCAATGGGGGCTGCACGTTTGAGGTATGTTTTGTGACGGTGACGCAAAGAGTGCAGGACTAGTTATGCACTGAAAAAGTGTCCAGAAGAAGAATAAATACTTATTATTATTATTATTATTATTATTATTTTATTAAATGGGTAAAGTTTGTCACGACAAACAAGGGCAAGAGGTGTTCTGAAAGCTGGTCTGAAAGTTTAAAATTATCAGTTTGAAATTTGAAGGTAATGTGCAGTTTTAAGAGAGAGAGAGATAGCTAGGGTGCCAATACTTTTAGAGTTGAGTGGGTAGATGGATAGGATTAGATAGATGAAGTGAGAGTCTCTGTTACAGGTACACTGACTGAGGGAGAGAAGAGGGGATTCAGGCCGTGTGTGCACAGGTGTGTGTGAGCTTTGACAGTTGGAGTTTGAAATCCTGAACATTCTGAGCCTGATCAGTTAGGAAAAACAGCACGAGCAGACTGAACAGCCTGAAGGACTGTGCTGAGTTTGGTGGAAGCAGCTTGAAAGCTCAAGGAGTTACAGTAGTCCACGTAAATGAGTACACCCCCTTTGAAAATTATGATTTTTATCTATTTCTCAGTGAACACCAGAACAATTAGCTATTAGAATTTTGACAAAACTGAGTTTTCTTAAACATTTGTTTTTATTAAGAACATAAAAGGTTGGTCACCAACATCATTAGGATAAGAAAATAATACATTTTATTCAAATGAGGTGTTGCAAAAATGAATACACCCTACAACAAATTCTACCCAATGTAATACTTTGTAGGTTCTCCATGATTTTTAAGAAGAGCACCACCTCTACTGGACATGGAGTGGAAAAAATTGATGACATACTGCCACTTCTATCTTTCTCCATTATTGAAGAATGAACTCTTTCATAACCTGGGTGCTGGATGGAGAATGATGCTCAACCTGTCTTTTCAGAACTCCCCATACAGTGGGTATAGGAAAGAATCGCCCCCCTTTAAAATAATCACATTTTGTTGCTTTTAAGCCTGAAATGAAGACAGACACAGTTTTTGTTTTATCCAGCTGTATTTACTCAGTGCAACTTATAATATCCAAGTGAAAGATACAACACCAACATGTCAGGGGAAAAAAAACAAAAAAAACCCAGAATCTTTTGGACAACCTGGATCGTGCAGTGTTTTTCAGATGTGTTTTCATAGAAATGCATTTTTTCACCATTGGGGAGTGGGAGTATTTGAGCCCCTGCTGATTTTGTACGTTTGCCCACTGACAAAGAAATGATCAGTCTATAATTTTAATGGTAGGTGTATTTTAACAGTGATAGACAGAATAACAACAAAAAAATCCAGAAAAACACATTTCAAAAACGTTATAAATTGATTTGCATTTTAATGAGTGAAATAAGTATTTGACCCCTTCGACTTAGTACTTGGTGGCAAAACCCTTGGTGGCAATCACAGAGGTGAGACGTTTCTTGTAGTTGGCCACCAGGTTTGCACACATCTCGGGAGGGATTTTGTCCCACTCCTCTTTGCAGATCCTCTCCAAGTCATTAAGGTCTCGAGGCTGACGATTGGGAACTCGAACCTTCAGCTCCCTCCACAGATTTTCTATGGGATTACGGTCTGAAGACTGGCTAGGCCACTCCAGGACCTTAATGTGCTTCTTCTTGAGCCACTCCTTTGTTGCCTTGGCTGTGTGTTTTGGGTCATTGTCATGCTGGAATACATATCCACGAACCATTTTCAATGCCCTGGCTGAGGGAAGGAGGTTCTCACCCAAGATTTGACGGTACATGGCCCTGTCCATCGTCCCTTTTGATGTGGTGCAGTTGTCCTGTCCCCTTGGCAGAAAAACACCCCCAAAGCATAATGTTCCCACCTCCATGTTTGACGGTGGGGATGGTGTTATTGGGGTCATTCCTCCTCCTCCAAACACGGCGAGTTGAGTTGATGCCAAAGAGCTTGATTTTGGTCTCATCTGACCACAACACTTTCACCCAGTTCTCCTCTGAATCATTCAGGCAAACATCAGACGGGCCTGTACATGTGCTTTCTTGAGCAGGGGGACCTTGCGGGAGCTGCAGGATTTCAGTCCTTCACGGCGTAGTGTGTTACCAATTGTTTTCTTGGTGACTATGGTCCCAGCTTCCTTGAGATCATTAACAAGATTCTCCCATGTAGTTCTGGGCTGATTTCTCACCGTTCTCATGATCATTGAAACTCCATGAGGTGAGCTCTTGCATGGAGCCCCAGACCGAGGGAGACTGACAGTTATTTTGTGTTTCTTCCATTTGCAAATAATCGCACCAACTGTTGTCACCTTCTCACCAAGCTGCTTGGCGATGGTCTTGTAGCCCATTCCAGCCTTGTGTAGGTCTACAGTCTTGTCCCTGACATCCTTTGACAGCTCTTTGCTCTTGGCCATGGTGGAGAGTTTGGAATCTGATTGATTGATTGCTTCTGTGGACAGGTGTCTTTTATGCAGGTAACGAGCTGAGACTAGGAGCACTCTCTTAAAGGGAGTGCTCCTAATCTCCGCTCATTACCTGTGTAAAAGACACCTGGGAGCCAGAAATCTTGCTGATTGATAGGGGATCAAATACTTATTTCACTCATTAAAATGCAAATCAATTTATAACTTTTTTGAAATGTGTTTTCTGGATTTTTTTTTTGTTGTTATTCTGTCTCTCACTGTTAAAATACACCTACCATTAAAAGTATAGACTGATCATTTCTTTGTCAGTGGGCAAACGTACAAAATAAACAGGGGATCAAATACTTTTTTTCCCTCACTGTACATTTTTCCAGTTTACAACTGTCCAGTGTTGGTGAGCCTGTGCCCACCGCAGCCTCAGTTTTCTGTTCTTTGGCTGACAGAAGTGGAACCCGACATGGTCTTCTGCTGTTGTAGCCCATCTGCCTCAAGGTTTGGCATGTTGTGCAATCTGAGATTCTTTTCTGCTCACCACAGTTGTACAGAGTGGTTATCTAAGTCAAGGTCAAGTTCAGTTTATTTGTATAGTGCTTTTAACAATGGACATTGTCCCAAAGCAGCTTTACAGAAATGTATAAATTCAGGACATAGATTTTAAATTTATGAATTTATCCCCAATGAGCAAGCCAGATGCGACAGTGACCAGGGAAAAACTCCCAGAGACGATATGAGGAAGAAATCTTGAGATGAACCAGACTCAAAATGGAATCCGGTTAACACCGGATAGTGCGATTTATAAATAAAATAAATCCCTTCTATAAATGTACCAATACTACATGGTCAAACAGCAGTTGTGAAACCTTGAAAATTCATTACAGTTTTTATATGAAGTCTGTTTTGTTGAACTTCACCACTGTTCACTGATGCAGACTTGAGTGCCAAACTGTTTGTGGCAATTGCGGTCCTAGCCATCATAGCATAACTGTTCATATGAATTGAGGTCCAAAGCCATCTTTATGGTTTTTAGGTGGTACCATCCTCAGTAATCTCAATGATCTTTAGGCTGCACCGTGTGGGGCCATCCTCAGCAGCAGCATGTGACTTCCAATTGATGAGATCTCCAATCAGAAGTAGGGCATCAGGATGGATCAGGCAGGTCCAGAGAGCAGAAAGGGTCAGGATCACTGGCATCTCAGGAGTATCATGTGTAGCTCGACAGAAGGGGCAAGAGAGAGAGAGAGAGAGAGTATTAGGTATGCTTATTGTCCTGTAATGCTTAAGGACAGTGTACTTTGCGTGAGTGCAAGCGGATACTCTGGCAAGAGTAGCTATGACAGCATAACTAAAAGGGAGAGCCAGAAGGTAACACAGACATGAGGGCTCCCTGTGACATAAGGTGGCCAGCCACTCCACCATCAACAAACCTGGGTGAACGCGTGAAAGTGGGGGGGCGACAGCATCCAAACATCCCAGTTCACCACAACACTCTATGCCTGTGAGACCTCTAGATCTGCTCCTTTACCTAAGAAATGAACTATTCACAAAAGGCTTGACTAAACAAATATGTTTTCAGCCTGGACTTAAACACTGAGACTGTGTCTGCGTTCCGAACACTAATTGGAAGGCTGTTCTATAACTGCGGGGCTTTGTAAGAGAAAGCTCTTCCCCCCCACTGTAGCCTTCACTATTCGAGGTACCAACAAATAGCCTGCACCTTTTGATCGAAGTAGGCGTGGCGGATCATAAAAGACCAAAATTTCGCTTAGGTACTGTGGCACGAGGCCATTTAGCGCTTTATAAGTCAATAGTAGTATTTTATAATCAATGCGAAATTTCACTGGGAGCCAATGCGGTGTGGATAAGATAGGTGTGATGTGGTCATATCTTCTGGTTCTAGTAAGGACTCTTGCAGCTGCATTCTGGACTAACTGGAGTTTGTTTATGCTCCTACTGGAACATCCAGACAGTAAGGCATTACAATAATCCAACCTAGAGATGACGAAAGCATGGACTAATTTTTCTGCATCATGTAGTGACAATATATTTTTCTCTTAGCAATATTTCTGAGGTGAAAGAAGGCTATCCTAGTAATATTATCTACATGGGCGTCAAATGAAAGACTGGAGTCAATGATCACACCAAGGTCTTTTACTGCTGCACATGATAAAAAAGAAAGGCCATCCAGAGTTACTATGTAATCAGAAAACTTACTTCTAGCTGCATGTGGTCCTAGTATAAGTACTTCTGTCTTGTCAGAATTAAGTAAGAGGAGGTTAATAAGCATCCACTGTCTAATGTCCTCGACTTTATTAAGCTGGTGTCTGTCATCTGGCTTTTTATATAAAGAAAAAAAGCAGTGGGCCTAAAACAGAACCTTGCGGAACACCAAACTTTACCTCAGTATGCACAGAGAATTCACCATTTACATCTACGAAGTGATAATGATCAGTCAAATAAGACCAGAGCCAGGAGAGGGCCGTTTCCTTAATGCCAATAACGTTTTCTAGTCTACCAAGGAGAATAGTATGATCAATTGTATCAAAAGCTGCACTAAGATCAAGCAACACAAGCATGGAGACACAACCCTGATCAGAGGCCAGTAGTAGGCCATTTACCACTTTAACCAGTGCTGTCTCTGTGCTATGATGAGGCCTAAATCCTGACTGAATTCATAAATGTTATTCCTATTTAGGTATGAGCATAGCTGCTGTGCTACAACCTTTTCTAAGATCTTGGAGATAAAGGGGAGATTTGATATTGGCCTATAGCTGGACAATTGACAGGGGTCGAGGTCAGGTTTTTTAATCAGGGGTTTGATAACCGCTAGTTTAAATGATTTAGCCAGTGCTCAGGAAAGAATTGATTATTTTTAGAAGGGGTTTGATTATTCTGGAGTAATCTGTTTGAAGAAACATGTAGGTAAGGGATCTAGTATGCAAGTTGATAATTTTGATGAAGAAATTAATGAAATAAGTTCGTTCTCTCTAAGGGGAGTAAAGCACTCTAATCATTGATCTGATATTGTTATATTACTTACAAGGTTAGTTATAAGATTGTCTGGTTTTAAATTAATAGTCTGAATTTTTTGTCTAATTTCAATTTTGCCAATGAAAAAATTCATGAAATCATCGCTGCTATATAATGATTGTGTGCATGTGTCTGTGGTGGTTTTATTCCTAGTTAATTTTGCTATAGTATTAAATAAAAATCTAGGATTCTTTTTGTTATCTTCAGTTAAGGTAGAGAGATAGACTGATCTAGCAGCACTAAGAGATTTCCTATAGTTCAGGAGGCTCGCCTTCCATGCTGTTTGAAATGCTACCAATTTGGTTTGATGCCATTTACGTTCTAATTGTCGAGTGATTTGTTTTAATGTACGTGTGTGATCGTTATACCAGGGTGCTAGCTTTTTCTCTCTAATTATTTTTCTTTTAAGTGGAGCTACCTTATCTAACGTGTAGCGGAATGTTGACTCTAAGCATTCAGTCATCTGATCAAGTTCTATGGGATCAAACAGTGATTGCATCATAGTTGATATCTCTGGGTGGTTATTGACAGTATTGTGCAGTAGCTGAAGTGAATGTACGTTTGACACAGTAACGTGGCAAGGTGCATATATTATGATCAATGCGCAATTTACACAAGATGAGATAATGGTCCGAGATAGCTTCAGACTGTGGAAATGTGACTATTTTCTACATTTAATCCGTATGTTAGTATAATGTCAAGAGTGTGACCACCATTATGAGTGAGTCCTATTACATTCTGATTGACCCCTACTGAATCTAAAATAGACACAACCGCTGTTCTCAGAGGATCTTCCGGGTTATCAAAATGAATATTAAAGTCACCAACAATTAATGCTTTATCTAGAGAAACAACCAGGTTTGAGATAAAATCTGTGAATTCACCAAGGAATTCAAAATATGGCCCTGTTTATCTGAGTTACTGTAGCCTTTCTGGTACATAGAAATTGTCCATTCTCTGGCTGTTCTCCATTGACCTCTCATCAACAAGGTGTTTCTGTCAGGGGGAAAAAAAAACAAAAACACTGGCACACTCTGAATTTTTTTTTCTCTTTATTGCACCATTCTGGGTAAACTCCAGAGACTGTTGTGCCTAAAAATCCCAGGAGATTAGCAGTTACAGAAATACTCAAACCAGCTCGTCTGGCACCAACAATCATGCCATGGCCAAAATCACTGAGATTACATTTTCTCCCCCCATTCTGATGGTGAATGTGAACATTACAAGAAGATGCTGGCCTCTTTCTGCATGCTTTTATTCATTGCAATGCTGTCACATTATTGATTAGATAATTGCGTGAATTATGCGTACAGGTGTTCCTGTTCTCGGTCAGCATATAAATATCACTCGCATAAAAACACAATTTGTCATGAGTCCAACACTGTAGTATTATGTTCCCATACTTTAGAGGAGGTTGTTCTCTGTTGTAAAGTGCTCTGTCATTTCCATCAAATGGTTTTTAGTCTAAATGAAGTGACATAGCGCACCACAGCATGCTTCATAACACAGAATCAACCAGTCAGTAATGAAATTCATTGTAAACTATTATCAAATTTTATTAATTTTATCAATTAGTTGTTGCAGCCCTAATCAACATATGCAAAAAATGTAAATAGAAACTGTTTTACAAAATGATGTTTTAAAAGCAGTGTTGAATGTTAGATTATTAGTGATTTGTTATAGTTTTTGCCTTATTGTTTTATCATCAGACATTGTGTAATACTAGGCTTATGGACATCAAAATTATGGTATCATGATAACCCTAGACCAGAGTGCCATGCCTCATTTTGATAATCAGCAGGAGCAGGGGGAGGGGACCAAGTCGAGTCTTTTCAGGACGGCTCTAAGAAGACAGTGGAGAATAGGAATCATGGCCTGAGCCAGGAGGAGGTCATTCAGAAGAACCTTGCTGAGTTCATCCGCAAGCAAGCAGGTGGACGAGCAGAAAAGTCTAAGTATGTACATCTCAATTATATGGAATACAGTGTATTATCTTGTGCTGCTGTTGTCAAAGGAGCAGGTGAATTTCCAAGTGATTTCATATCAGTTTCTGCTTATTGAAGATAGGAGGGAATGCCAACTTAATTTATAATTAATTCATTAATTCATTATTAAGGAATAATAGTTAATTAATAAGCTTCATAGTCAACAAACAAATAAAAAGACCAATAAACTTTGTTTATTACTACAACATACAGTCATAAGAAAAAGAAAGTACAATCTCTTTCAATTCTATGTATTTATTTGTCAGTGCCAAATAACAACTATGTGGTCCTCATGAACAACTATAAACAAACAAATAACCTCAGGGGCCTGTACCATGAAGGAAGATGAACAAACTCCGGGTTACGGGATTAGTTTTGAGTTGACAAAACCAAACCAATCCAATCAGGTTTTATTGGTACCATGACGCTGGTTATCAGCTTTCTCTGTCAACTCAGGCTTTGATCCTTAAGCTATGATTAGTCCACGAACACATGCACATAAAACTTTAACAAATAACCACTGAATAACCAATAGCATTTAACATGGAAAAAAGCAGCATACTTCTGGTTGAAAGACAAGAAATGATTATGCGGAAATTTGAGGAATTTAAACCTACATTAACCTACACTAACCACATCGTTGTGGCTGCCAAAGCTTGGAAACATTGCTGGCGGTACATTGCTGATTGTGTAAATGTCTAAGTTTACTTTTATAGGATCACAGTGAGAATAAACAGATGAAAACTTATAACCCCAACATATTTCATGTAATTTCATTTAATATAAATTTAAATTCCTTAAATTAAATATTTAAAAATAAATTTAAAAATATATTAGGACAGGAATAATGCCACTGCATGCAAATATCTACCACTCGCAAAAAAACGCAAAGCAGTACATATAGTTTGCATTACAGTAAGAGTGTGGCTTCCGCGTGTCACAATTTTAGAAGTTCACAAAGATATGAGATTCTACCTGTGGAAAATTGAGATCTTTCATGCAAGTAAGTAAGTATCAGGGAAAGCCAGGGGATTTTGTCTATTCTTAAAAACTTTCTCTATAAAGTGCTGTTCTTATAATTTGCACTGAGAAGTTTAATTAGTTGCATCACTTATTCTCACAGCTGATTGGTCCAAGTTGGGTTTGAGTTCTCTTACCCAGAACATAAGCTGTCCTGGAGCAGGTTAGCCGTGGTGCGTAAGCTACTATGGCGATGAACACTGGTAAAAGCTGTGCCACTTTCATGGTACCTAAAACCCAGGGTTGGCACAAACTAAACTGAAACTTACCTGGCTAGCCACCTAAACCGGCTTCAGTCGGTAGGTATATAGTCCTTTTTCCAGAGTAAAGTAAACCAACATATAGAAACAAGGTGGGGGAAAAAATTGCACCCTATAATTCAGTAACATGTTTAACTACCTTTAGCATAACTTTAAGTAAACATTTTCTGTAAGAGTTTCAGTTCTCTCGCATTGTTTTGGAGAAAATTTGGCCTACTCTTCTTTAAAGCATTGCTTCAGTTCATTCATGTTTGAGAGCATTTGTTTATACACAGCTCTCTTAAGATCCCACCACAGCATCTCAGTGGGGTTGAGGTCTGGACTTCGACTTGGTCATTCCAAAACATTGATTTTTTTTTTCTTATTCTTTTGCCATTCAGATGTCAGGTTGTTGGTGTGCTTGGGATCATTGTCCTGTTACATGACCCATGTGGTTTGTGGTTTATTCAAGTGCAATTTTTCAAACCTAAGTCATGCTGCCATAATCCTTTTGGAGAGAAGGGGCTTTTTCCCCCCCTGAACATTGGTTTACTTTTTTGGGAAAAATGACTATATTGAAATCTGTTGTGTTTTTTTGTCATCAGAGGTTATTTGTTTGTTTGTAGAAGTTGCTCTGTGTGTGTGTGTGTGTGTACACACATACATACATACATAATGTGTATATATATATGTGTGTGTGTGTGTGTGTGTGTGTGTGTGTGTGTGTGTGTGTGTGTGTGTGTATATATATACACACACACACACACACACACACACACACACACACACACACACAGTGGGGGGAAAAAGTATTTGATTTCCTGCTGATTTTGTACGTTTGCCCACTGACAAAGAAATGATCAGTCTATAATTTTAATGGTAGGTGTATTTTAACAGTGAGAGACAGAATAACAACAAAAAAATCCAGAAAAATGCATTTCAAAAAAGTTATAAATTGATTTGCATTTTAATGAGTGAAATAAGTATTTGACCCCTTCGACTTAGTACTTGGTGGCAAAACCCTTGTTGGCAATCACAGAGGTCAGATGTTTCTTGTAGTTGGCCACCAGGTTTGCGTACATCTCGGGAGGGATTTTGTCCCACTCCTCTTTGCAGATCCTCTCCAAGTCAGCAAGGTCATTTTCAATGCCCTGGCTGAGGGAAGGAGGTTCTCACCCAAGATTTGACGGTACATGGCCCCGTCCATCGTCCCTTTGATGCGGTGCAGTTGTCCGGTCCCCTTAGTAGAAAAACACCCCCAAAGCATAATGTTCCCACCTCCATGTTTGATGGTGGGGATGGTGTTATTGACTTGGGGTCATAGGCAGCATTCCTCCTCTTCCAAGCACGGCGAGTTGAGTTGATGCCAAAGAGATCTGACCACAACACCTTCACCCAGTTCTCCTCTGAATCATTCAGGCAAACTTCAGACGGGCCTGTACATGTGCTTTCTTGAGCAGGGGGACCTTGCGAGGCCTGCAGGATTTCAGTCCTTCACGGCGTAGTGTGTTACCAATTGTTTTCTTGGTGACTATGGTCCCAGCTGCCTTGAGATCATTAACAATATTCTCCCATGTAGTTCTGGGCTGATTCCTCACCGTTCTCATGATCATTGAAATTCCACGAGGTGAGATCTTGCATGGAGCCCCAGACCGAGGGAGACTGACAGTTTCTTCCATTTGCAAATAATCGCACCAACTGTTGTCACCAAGCTGCTTGGCGATGGACTTGTAGCCCATTCCAGCCTTGTGTAGGTCTACAATCTTGTCCCTGACATCCTTGGACAGCTCTTTAGTCTTGGCCATGGTGGACAGTTTAGAATCTGATTGATTGATTGATTGCTTCTGTGGACAGGTGTCTTTTATACAGGTAACAAACTGAGATTAAGAGCACTCCCTTTAAGAGAGTGCTCCTAATCTCAGCTCATTACCTGTGTAAAAGACACCTGGGAGCCAGAAATCTTGCTGATTGATAGGGGCTCAAATACTTATTTCACTCATTAAAATGCAAATCAATTTATAGCTTTTTTGAAATGCGTTTTTCTGGATTTTTTTGTTGTTATTCTGTCTCTCACTGTTAAAATACACCTACCATTAAAATCATAGACTGATCATTTCTTTGTCAGTGGGCAAACGAACAAAATCAGTAGGCGATCAATTTTCCCCCCCACTGTGTGTGTGTGTGTGTGTGTGTGTGTGTGTGTGTGTGTGTGTGTGTGTGTGTGTGTGTGTGTGTGTGTATGTGTGTATATATATATATATATATATATATATATATATATATATATATATATATATATATATATATATATATATATATATATTGCGTGTGTATGTATGTGTGTGTGTGTGTGTATATATATATATATATATATATATATATATATATATATATATTTTGCGTGTGTATGTATGTGTGTATATATATATATATATATATATATATATATATATATATATATATATATATATATATAATAGTATGTGTGTATATATGTATGTATATGTATGTATATATATATATATATATATATATATATATATATATATATATAAAATAAATTCAGTGCACACAGACTGAAGTAGTTTAAGTCTTTGGTTCTTTTAATTGTGATGATTTTGGCTCACATTTAACAAAAACCCACCAATTCACTATCTCAACAAATTAGAATATGGTGACATTCCAATCAGCTAATCAACTCAAAACACCTGCAAAGGTTCCCTGAGCCTTCAAAATGGTCTCTCAGTTTAGTTCACTAGGCTACACAATCATGGGGAAGACTGCTGATCTGACAGTTGTCCAGAAGACAATCATTGACACCCTTCACAAGGAGGGTAAGCCACAAACATTCATTGCCAAAGAAGCTGGCTGTTCACAGAGTGCTGTATCCAAGCATGTTAACAGAAAGTTGAGTGGAAGGATAAAGTGTGGAAGAAAAAGATGCACAACCAACCGAGAGAACCGCAGCCTTATGAGGATTGTCAAGCAAAATCGATTCAAGAATTTGAGTGAACTTCACAAGGAATGGACTGAGGCTGGGGTCAAGGCATCAAGAGCCACCACACACAGGCGTGTCAAGGAATTTAGCTACAGTTGTCGTATTCCTCTTGTCTGTGGTTCAGGAGTGGCTTAACAACGTCAGAGGCGTCTTACCTGGGCTAAGGAGAGGAAGAACTGGACTGTTGCCCAGTGGTCCAAAGTCCTCTTTTCAGATGAGAGCAAGTTTTGTATTTCATTTGGAAACCAAGGTCCTAGAGTCTGGAAGAAGGGTGGAGAACTCATAGCCCAAGTTGCTTGAAGTCCAGTGTTAAGTTTCCACAGTCTGTGATGATTTGGGGTGCAGTGTCATCTGCTGGTGTTGGTCCATTGTGTTTTTTGAAAACCAAAGTCACTGCATCCATTTACCAAGAAATTTTGGAGCACTTCATGCTTCCTTCTGCTGACCAGCTTTTTGAAGATGCTGATTTCATTTTCAGGCAGGATTTGGCACCTGCCCACACTGCCAAAAGCACCAAAAGTTGGTTAAATGACCATGGTGTTGCTGTGCTTGACTGGCCAGCAAACTCACCACACCTGAACCCCATAGAGAATCTATGGGGTATTGTCAAGAGGAAAATGAGAAACAAGAGACCAAAAAATGCAGATGAGCTGAAGGCCACTGTCAAAGAAATCTGGGCTTCCATAACCACCTCAGCAGTGCCACAAACTGATCACCTGCATGCCACACCGAATTGAGGCAATAATTAAAGCAAAAGGTGCCCCTGCCAAGTATTGAGTACATGTACAGTAAATGAACATACTTTCCAGAAGGCCAACAATTCACTAAAAATGTTTTTTTTTTTTTATTGGTCTTATGAAGTATTCTAATTTGTTGAGATAGTGAATTGGTGGGTTTTTGTTAAATGTGAGCCAAAACCATCACAATTAAAAGAACCAAAGACTTAAACTACTTAAGTCTGTGTGCATCCAGACTTTAATGGACATGTTGGTAAAGGGAATAGTGGGGATGAGGAAGTAATGGGCAGGTTTGGTCTTCAGGTAAGGAACCCAGAAGGACAGAGGTTGGTAGACTTTGCTAAAAGTATGGAGATGGCTGTGGTGAACACGTACTTTCAGAAGAGGCAGGAACACAGGGTGACATATAAGAGTGGTGGCAGGAGCACACAGGTGGACTATATCTTATGTAGACACTGTAATCAGGTGGAGATTAGCGATTGTAAAGTAGTGGTAGGAGAGAGTGTAGCTAGACAGCATAGGATGGTGGTGTGTAAGATGACTCTGGTGCTGAGGAAGATGAAGAGAGCAAAGGCAGAGCAGAAGACAAAGTGGTGGAAGTTGGAAAAGGAAGAGTGCTGTGCGGTTTTCAGGGAGGAGTTGAGACAGGCTTTAGGTGGTCAGGAGGTGCTTCCAAATGACTGGACTACTACAGCCAAAGTGATCAGGGAGACAGGTAGGAAGGTGCTAGGTGTGTCATCTGGAAGGAGGAAAGAAGACAAGGAGACTTGGTGGTGGAATGAGGAAGTTCAGGAGAACATCCAGAGGAAGAGGTTAGCTAGGAAGAAGTGGGACAGTGAGAGGACGGAGGAAAGTAGACAGGAATATAGGGAGATGCAGCGTGAGGTTAAGATAGAGGTGGCAAAGGCCAGACAGAAAGTTTATGAGGACATGTATGCAAGGTTAGATAGTAAAGCAGGTGAGAGGGATTTGTATCGGTTGGCGAGGCAGAGGGATAGAGATGGAAAGGATGTGCAGCAGGTTAGAGTGATTAAAGATAGAGATGGAAATGTGTTGACAGGTGACAGGAGGGTGAGGGAAAGTTGGAAGGAGTACTTTGAAGAACTGATGAATGAGGAAAATGACAGGGAGAGAAGAGTAGTAGAGGCAAATATTGTTGAGCAGGAAGTAGAAAGGATTAGCAAGGGTGAAGTTAGGAGAGCTTTGATGAGCATGAAGAGAGGAAAGGCGGTTGGTCCTGATGACATACCAGTGGAGGTATGGAAGTGTCTAGGAGAGATGGCAGTAGAGTTTTTAACTAGGTTGTTCAATGAGGTCTTAGAGAGTGAGAGGATGCCTG
>CM042557.1:19898483-19928483 GCA_023630585.1 Cranoglanis bouderius
AGAGCTCAAAGCAGCTTTCTATCTTTAACTCAAATCTGTTTGCTGGGAAATTCTTGCTACTTCTGCGCTTAAATCTTTCCATATTTCTGTGACTGCAAGGAATGTATTTGCTCTTCTTTATATTATTTGTCAGCTGCTGCATTTTCTTCTCTTTTTCACCTACCACTTTTTTTTTTCCCGAAGAACTGTTTTGTTTAAAGGCCGCAACCAGAGACTGTTCCCATCAGATCCTCTTTCAGGAAGTGACAATAAATGTAACATCCTCAGTATTATGGCATGGCAAACCTTGAACTTATTTCATGTGTTGAGTGCAGGGTGCAGTTTTATCTGTAATAAGTGTAGACTAGTAGCCATTCTGATGAAGATTACAGCATTATATATGCATTCAGACATTTAGAGTGAACCAGTGATAATGAGAGGAGTATAGATTAGGCAGAGACAGTAAGCTCCCCAACTCGAGCACTGGAACCCTCACAGCTGGACTCTAAGTTGCAAAGTTCAGGCTCACCACGGGAGCATCACTCCTCTCCGGTTTGCCTCTGACTCTGTCAGGCACCCATTGAGAAGCCTGTTAAAAGTGCTCTGGCTATAGAGAAACTGTATTATAACACATAAAATTAGCTAGGCCTTTGGCACCAGCTGCTGTAGTTGCTGTATACTGGGAGCCATGGTGCCGGACATTGCGGGTAATCTTACAGAATTAAGCAAGCCTATTTTTAAGGGCATATACATACACACAGATACATACCAGTATCTATCCCACTCCAGGAGGTGCTGCTCTCATTTCCTGTAACAGAACTAGGCTTATAATAACACTGACTTTGGTAACAATCCAGAGCTGGGGCCAGATCGTCCCAAAAACACAGATATTCCCTTTGATCTGAAGTTAGCACGGCTAATTATTTGATCCCTGACATCTAAAGTGTTAATTATAAATGAAATTGCTAAAGTAGTTATTGTATTTTGGTTAACAGAAACTTGGAGTAGACAAAATGAGTAAGTAGCTTTACAGGTGGATAGTCCTTCTGGATCCATGTAGAGTCCCCTCTGAAAATATTGGAATGGCAAGGCCAATTCAGTTGTTTTTTCTGTAGACTGAAGACATTTGGGTTTGAGATCAAAAGATGAATATGAGAAGAGGGTTTACAATTTCATCTTTTATTTCCTGGTATTTATATGTAGGTGTGTTTAACGACATAGCACATTTTGTATCAAACCCCCCAATTTGTAGGCGAGCAAAAGTATTGGTAAAGTAAAAATATTGGAACGTATTGGAAATATAGTGACTAACAGGTGTTTCTTGTTACCCAGTTGTGTCCTGTTAGATTGATTGTTTTAACAATAAATAGCTCTGAATATCTAATCTTGGTTTTAGCCTTCAGTTTCACCTGTGAAGACAGCATTTGTTGTTGAATAGGATAAGCCAACATAACGATCAGACAGTTGTCTATGGGAGAAAAGCAAGTCATTTTGAAGCTGACAAAAGAGGGAAACTCAGACATTGCACAAACATTGGTATTCTGTCCTAAATGCATGTTCCATCTACGCAACACTGACAGATAGCTAACAGAAGTCAGAAAAGGGCAGATGCATGGGTAAAGTTGAGGGTTTTACTGTATGTTCTTTCCTTTTCGTAAAACTGAAACATCCAAGGATTACAAATGTCTTGTTACAGAATGTTCATGAAATAAACAAATGAGTTTCCATTGTTTACAATGTTCTCTGAACACATAACAAAAGGCTACATTTAGCTTGTGTCTAGTGTTATTGTTAACGAATCACAAGCACTATAGAATAGTTTGTTTTTAAACTCAAACTTATGAATTTCAAGTAAAAAAATATATATAGGTGCATATATATTCGTACAAACACAAACAAAAAAGGTAACAAACTTACAGGCAAAGCCTTTCCAAGGCACAAAACGTAAAGGAAACAGAGAAAAAAGGCTTCTTGGCCAACCGCATGGAAAGAATCTGGAACACTGTGGTTATTTCCTGGTTAACCTCTAGTCCAAGAGTCACATGATCTCAACCAGCCACTAAGAAAACAGCTCACAGTTATCAATGGTCTTTTGTTGTACAACAAACTGCCACAAGATGCTGCTAAGAAATAAATGAATGTGTGTGCCATGACAATTGGGCATAATTGGGTATAGCCAGTATGACAGTTTGGATTGTCCTGAAAAATAAATAAACCACTGGTATATTGAGCAACAGGCACCAGATGGGTTGGCCAAGGATAACAGCAGCAGCTGATGAAAGATGTGAAGAAAACCCCAAAAACAACAGTCAGTGACATCACCAACAACCTCCACAGGGCAGGGGTGAATGTATTACAATCCACCGTTCGAAGAAGACTTAGAGCAGAAATATAGAGGCCACACCACACGATGCAAACCACTCATCAGCAGTAAGTATCAGACAGCCAGATTGGAATTCAGAAAGAAATGCAGAGATGAGCCACAAAAGTTCCAGAACCAAGATTAACTTCTACCAAAGTGATAGAATGGCGAAAATTTGGAGGAAGAAAGGATCTACATGATCCAAAAACATACAAGTTAATCTGTGAAACATGGTGGAGGTAGTGTCATGGCTTGGGCTTGCATGGCTGCTTCTGGAACAAGCTCACTAATCTTTTGATGATGTAACTTGTGATGGTAGCATCCGAATGAATTCAGAAGTTTACAGGAATATTTTGTCTGCCAATTTACAGAGAAATGCATCCAAATTTAAATTAATAAAAGCTGAAATCCTAAATCTCTCATCCATCTTTACATCTCAAACCCAAATGTCTTTGGTGTATAGCAAACAAATTCCAGTGCATTCCAGTAGTTTCAGAGGGGACTATATATACACACCGCCTTCATTTAATTAGCCAAGGAGATGGCATCACAGCTATTTATTCGAATTTGAAGACTTCCTCTCGAATCTGATTGTTTCAGCAGAAAAAGCAGTAATCATTGGAGACCTCATTATTCATTAGTACACAAGACACAATGGCATTCCAGCTTTGACTGGCTGTCAGCTTTGCGTTGTTGTCATGCTGAAAGGTGAACCTTCACCCCAGTCTGTTGTAAGGAAAATTAGCTGTTTTAGATTGAGCCGTTGCGTTCTCCACCAATATATGTAAGGAAGTTTAGATATTTAAAGTAAGTTACCTGTAATCTCCTCCAAAAAATGTAGGAGAGACTAGCAGATCAGCTTGGAAGGGGAAATTTAGCTAATTTAATATTTCTGATCATCTATTTACTAACTATGTATTTATTAATTATGCATTAGATATTACCCCTTTGGCCACGGGCAATCCTAAATATAGTGAAATACTATATTAAGAGCATAGTAACAAAATCGGCAGTTCAAGGCAATAGACTTATAAAGCACATAAGACACGTATATTTAAAAACAGACAAGACTTTATTAAACTATTTGTGATTTCCCACAAGCAGATTGTCCTACAGTAGTTTCCTTGATCAACATGCATGAATACTCTCTCATATCTTATACTTGGATTATACTTTGATTAAGACTAATTAACTGATTGATTCAGATATTCCATAGTAACTGACTGCAGTGCAATTTTTAACCATGACCATTCCCATTCGGTGATTAGAAAAAGAGACAAACCTGCATTTTAATTTAAATTACAAATTATTTTCTCACCTGAAGCTCTTGACAGTTCTGTAGCAAAGCCATGTCTTATTTTGTAAACTGTTCTAACAATCCTTCAATGGGGAGTTTGTAGCATTATTTATTACCACTCAGTGGAGGCGGCATTGTTTTCTGTCCGTTTGTCTGTCTGTCAGATTCTTGTTAGCATGGTAGATCTCATGAATGTTAATTCCATATAAATTCATCATTGTAATCAGCAGATGAAATGATTAGATTTTGGAATTCATCCAGGTCAAAGCAAGTTCAGATGTTTGAAACAGACAATTCATCCAGGATGCTGTGCTGCTCCATAACGGGAACAAGTACCCATCTCTTCCCCTGGCTCACTCTGTGTACATCAAAGGTGATTACAACAGCATCAGGACATTGCTGGATGCCTTGAAGTATGATGAGTATGACTGTGAGGTCATCGGAGACTTCGAAGCCATTGGTGGACCCCCGGATGATGATGATGATGATGCCACTACTGCACATTAAATTGGGCCTTACTAAACAATATGTAACAGCTCTACATAAGGAGTCAGCAGCTTTCAAGGACCTTTGAGATTTTCTTCCTAAGTTGTCTGAGTCAACAGTCATAGCCAGTGTCTTTGTTGGACCACAGATAAAGAAGATCCTGGAGTGCAAGGAATTTCCCAAGAAGTTCACTAGGAAGGAAAAAGAGGCTTGGGACGGCGTTGTCACAGTGGTTCACGGCTTCCTGGGCAATCTGAAAACTACAGTATGTGGAGGTAGTTGAAACTCTGGTGAAGAATTGCGGCTGCAGGATGTCACTCAAAGTCCATATTCCTGATGCTAATGTTGATAAATTCAAAGAGAACATGGGCGTGTACTCAGAGGAGTAAGGTGAGCGCGTCCACCAAGGATATACTGGACTGTGAATGCATCTACTGAGGACAATATAAAGAGAAAATAATGAGAGACTATAATTGGGGGCTGTTTCTTGAACGTGATTTACAAGAAATCTCGGGAAACTACTCACTTTTGTAGTCACTTTTGTATAACTGTAGTATAAATACATGTAAATTTTGATTAATATGTTGTTTTTCACACTTGACCAAAAACACAAATTCAAATAGGTAAATTGCAGATACCAATGCCCTGGTTACAAAAGCAAAGTTGGAGGGGATTAATAGCCATTTTCTTTAATTTTGAGGCATAAGCAAATAGAAAATAACACTTACGACCCAGGAAAAAAATTTGTTACTTCATGTTATATTTTGGAATTGATCCAAACAGGGTCAGGTTCACAGCAAGGTTGAATGTCTGAAATAGTTTTTCTTTAATAGCGTTTTTGATGTTTGAAGTATATTTTAAGGTTATTTTTTCTAAAATGCAATAAAAACAAAAATCTGTGATTTGTCAAGTCTCTTGAAACTTTAATTAACTGACAAACGTACAAAGAAAAGATATTCAGTGTTTTCACTGACCAACCATATTTTGTAAATATAAACAAATTTAGAATTTAATGCCTTCAACACACTCAAAAAAAAAAAGTTGGGACAGAGGCATGTTTACCACTGTTATATCACACATACACTTTTTAATCGTTTGGGAACTGAGGATAGTAATTGCAGTTTTGCAAGTAGAATTTTCGCCCATTCTTGCTTGATACAAGACTTCAGCTGCTCAGCAGACCTTGGTCGCCATTGTTTGTTTCTCCTCTTCACGATGCGCCACGGGAGAGAGATCTGGACTGCTGGCAGGCCACTCAAGCACTCTGTGTCTATGAAGCCACGCTGTTGTAGCATGTATAGAATGAGGTCCTGCTGAAATAACTATGGACTTCCTGGGAAAAGCCATTGCCTTGATGGTGGCATACAGTATCTCACAAAAGTGAGTACACCCCTCACATTTTTGTAAATAATTTATTATAGCTTTTCATGGGACAACACTGACGAAATAACACTTTGCTACAATGTAAAGTAGTGAGTGTACAGCTTGTATAACAGTGTAAATTTGCTGTCCCCTCAAAATACCTCAACACACAGCCATTAATGTCTAAATCGCTGGCAACAAAGTGAGTACACCCCTAAGTGAAAATGTCCAAATTGGGCCCAAAGTGTCAATATTTTGTGTGGCTACCATTATTTTCCAGCACTGCCTTAACCCTGTTGGGCATGGAGTTCACCAGAGCTTCACAGGTTGCCACTGGAGTCCTCTTCCACTCCCCCATGATGACATCACAGAGCTGGTGGATGTTAGAGACCTTGCGCTCCTCCACCTTCTGTTTGAGGATGCCCCACAGATGCTCAGTAGGGTTTAGGTGTGGAGACATGCTTGGCCAGTCCATCACCTTTACCCTCAGCTTCTTTAGCAAGGCAGTGGTCGTCTTGGAGGCGTGTTTGGGGCCGTTATCATGTTGGAATACTACCCTGCGGCCCAGTTTCCGAAGGGAGGGGATCATGCTCTGCTTCAGTATGTCACAGTACATGTCACAGTACACTCCCCAGTGCCGGCAGCACTCATGCAGCCCCAGACCATGACACTCCCACCACCATACTTGACTGTAGGCAAGACACACTTGTCTTTGTACTCCTCACCTGGTTTCCGCCACACACGCTTGACACCATCTGAACCAAATAAGTTTATCTTGGTCTCATCAGACCACAGGACATGGTTCCAGTAATCCATGTCCTTAGTCTGCTTGTCTTCAACAAACTGTTTGCGGGCTTTCTTGTGCATCATCTTTAGAAGAGGCTTCCTTCTGGGACGACAGCCATGCAGAAAAATTTGATGCAGTGTGCGGTGTATGGTCTGAGCACTGACAGGCTGACCCCCCCCACCCCTTCAACCTCTGCAGCAATGCTGGCAGCATGCATACGTCTATTCTGCAAAGCTATCCTCTGGATATGATGCTGAGCATGTGCACTCAACTTCTTTGGTCGACCATGGCGAGGCCTGGTCTGAGTGGTACCTGTCCTGTTAAACCGCTGTATGGTCTTGGCCACCGTGCTGCAGCACAGTTTCAGGGTGTTGGCAATCTTTTTATAGCCTAGGCGATCTTTATGTAGAGCAACAATATTTTTTTCCAGATCCTCAGAGAGTTCTTTGCCATGAGGTGCCATGTTGAACTTCCAGTGACCAGTATGAGAGTGTGAGAGCGATAACACCAAACTTAACACACCTGCTCCCCATTCACACCTGAGACCTTGTAACACTAACGAGTCACATGACACCGGGGAGGGAAAATGGCTAATTGGGCCCAATTTGGACGTTTTCACTTAGGGGTGTACTCACTTTTGTTGCCAGCGGTTTAGACATTAATGGCTGTGTGTTGAGTTATTTTGAGGGGACAGCAAATTCAAACTGTTATACAAGCTGTACACACACTACTTTACATTGTAGCAAAGTGTCATTTCTTCAGTGTTGTCCGATGAAAAGATATAATAAAATATTTACAAAAATGTGAGGGGTGTGCTCACTTTTGTGAGATACTGTATGTCTCTCTAAAATACCAATTTACGCCTCCGTGTCAATGGTACCTTCACACACATGCAAGTCACCCCATACCATCACAGATGCTGGCTTTCGCAACTTTTGCTTATAACAGTCTGGTTAGTCTTTTTCATCTTTGGCACGGAGGACTCGACATCAGTTTTTGCTGAAAAGTGGACTCCGCTGACCACAGCACACATTTCCACTGCCTTTCAGCAGTGGTTTCCGGCCTTGCCCTTTACGCAATGAGATTTCTCTGAATTCCCTGAATCTTTTCACAATATTATGCACTGTAGATGGTGAAAGACCTAAAAAAAAAAAAAATGTCTTTTTGAACTGACTGACAATTCTCTCACAAAGTTTGGCACAAAGTGGTGAGCCACGACCCATCCTTGCTTTACAAAGACTGAGATTTTGGTGGATCCTCCTTTTATGCCCAATCCTGATACCCTCCCCTGTTACCAATTAACTTGATCCTCCAAAATGGAGGATGAATATTCTATAAACTTGTCAGTCTTTTTTTGCCTCCGTCCCAACTTTTTTTTTTGAGTGTGTTGAAGGTATCAAATTCTAAATTTGTTTATATTTACAAAATACAGTCGGTCAGTGAAAACAGTGAATATGTTTTCTTTGTACATTTTTCAGTTAATTAAAGTTTCAAGAGACTTGACAAATCACAGATTTTTGTTTTTATTGTATTTTACAAAAAGTCCCAACTTTTATGGAAATGGGGTTAGTATGTACAGTACTGTGTGAAAGTTTTGGGCATATGCAAAGAAATGCTGTAGAGCAAAGATGCCTTCAAAATAATGAAATTAAATGTTTCTACATTTAAAAAAAATACTGTAAAGAGCAGTAAACGGTAGTAAATGAAACAAAGTCAAAATTTGGTGTGACAAAAAAATAAAAGTCTCGGTACAATTTGTGCAGTTTTATAAGGAACTTACCTAGTAAGTTCTGTTGAGCATCTTGCAGCACCAGCCACAGTTCTTCTGGAGACTTTGACTTTCACACTTGCTTCTTATTTTTGCAGCAAAACCCAGCAGCCTTCATTGTGTTTTTTGTCTGAAAAGTGGTCTCTTACGTAATATGCTATATATCACACACACACACACACACACACACACACACACAGTGGGTATAGAAAAGTATCACCCCCCCCCCCCCCACCCCCCTTTAAATAATCACATTTTGTTGCTTTCAGCCTGAAATGAAGACAGACACAGTTTTTGTTTTATCCAGCTGGATTTACTCCATGCAACTTATAACATCCAAGTGAAAGATACAACACCAACATGTCAGAAAAAAAATAATAAAAAAATAAAAAACAGAATCACTGAGTTGGAAAAAGAATCACTCCCTTGCTTTAATTTGCCTTAATTTTTTTATTACAGCCTTTAGTCTGTTGGGATATGTCTCTACTAACTTTGCACATCTAGACTTTGCAATATTTGCCCACTCTTCTTTGCAGAACTGCTCAAGTTCAGTTAAATTTGATGGTGACCGTTTGTGGACTGCAGTCTTCAAGTCATTCCACAGATTTTCAATGGGGTTCTGGGCTCTGACTAGGCCATGCAAGGACATTCACCTTTTTCTCCTTCAACCACTGTTTTTTGCTGTGTGCTTTGGGTCATTGTCATGTTGGAAGGTAAACCTTCTTCCCATTGACAACTTTCTGGCAGAGGGCAGCAGATTTTCCTCAAGAATTTGACAGTATTTTGCCCCATCCATTTTTCTTCTATCCTGACAAGTGCTCTAGTCCCTGCTGGAGAGAAACACCCCCATAACAGGATATTACCACCTCCATGCTTTACTGTAGGGATGGTGTTATTTGGATGGTGAGCTGTATTGGATTTCCGCCAGACATGTCGTTTGGTGTTGAGGCCAAATAATTAAATTTCAGTCTCATCTGACCATAACGCCTTTTTCCATGTGGCCTCAGAATCTTCAAGCTGCGTTTTGGCAAAGCTCAGTCGTGGGTGGCTTTTTTCTTGCAACCCTCCCATACAAGCCACATTTGTGGAGAATTTGTGATGTTGTTGTCCCATGCACACAATGACCACTCCTTGTCATAAATTCCTGCTACTGCTTCAGAGTTGCTGTAGGCCTCTTGGTAGCCTCTCTGACCAGTTTCCTCCTGGCTCTTTCATCCAGTTTGGAGTGACGTCCTGATCCAGGGAGGGTCTGTGTTGTACCAAATACCTTCCACTTCTTAATAATAGATTTCACTGTGCTTCTAGGCATTGATAAAGCCTTTGAAATTTTTTTGTATCCATCTCCTGACTTGTGCCTGTCCACAACTTTATCCCAGAGATCTTTTGACAGTGCCTTGCCACCCATAGTTGATTGATTGCTTCAGTTGCACTACAAAATGCTCCATGAAAGCTCTTTTCATGCTGAGCTAATCAAAATGATCATGGCTGATCAGAGCTGAAAGTCAAATGGCTTTGTGTGCCATTGAGACGGTGATTAACTACGCCTTATTGAGTTTACAGGTCATTTTTATTGACAGGTGTTATGTTATATGTTGGTTTTGTATCTTTCACTTGGATGTTACAAGTTGATGATCATTAGCACCTGTTTGGTATAATTGTTTAATGATACACCTAACTATATGCTTACAAAATCCCTGATTTTGTGCAAGTGTACCTAGAAGAATTGATGCTGTTTTGAAGGCAAAGGGTGGTCACACTAAATATTGATTTGATGTAGATTTTTCTTCTGTTCACTCACTTTGCATTTTGTTGATAAACTATTAACATGTCTGTTTTTGAAAGCATTCTTACTTTACAGCATTTTTTCACAACTGCCTAAAACTTTTGCACAGTACTGTGTGTATATATGAATATAAATAAATTTTCATATTGCATTTAAGAATGCCTTTGACAAAAGAAGAACATATTGAAAGTATTCTCATGGCTGGATTGGGAAGCTGTTAAGGGAATCGCTCTTTGATAGAGATTGTTCTCTCGCAGTGTGTAAATGTTAAGACACTATGCATACAAAAGTTTCGTGTTCACAAGACAGTGTTCTAGTGCCATTGTATTTCCTTCCTATATATGCTATCATGGATAGCATATATCCTTGGAACACTGGGCACAAGGCATGAGAATTCACCCTGGATGAGGTGCCAGTCCATTGCAAGCACCATGCACACACACTCTACATTCTCACACTCTTTTACACCTAGGGGCAATTTAGTGAAGCCAATCCATACAGTGTCCTCCACTAATATTGGCACCCTTGGTAAATATGAGCAAAGAATTCTGTGAAAAATTGTCTTTATTGTTTAAACTTTTTATCTTTTGTTCAAAATAATTCACAAAAGTACTCTGCTCTTATGGATATAAAACAATAGCAAACACAACACCGGTTCATCCAAAAAAAAAAAAAAAAAACTTTGTTAAATATGTGTGGAACAACTATTGACACCCTTTTAGTCAATACTATGTGCTGTCTCCCTTTGCCAAAATAACAGCTCTGAGTCTTCTCCTGTAATGCCTTGGACAATACATGGCAAGGGGCCATGTATCCTAACAAAATGTCCAGGTCCTCTGCAGAAAAACAATGAAAAAACATTAAAGAGCTTTTCCATATGGCTACCTCTGTGTGCGCCAAACCCACCTCTGGTGTTTATTGCCAAAAAGCCCTATTTTGGTTTCATCTGACCATAGAACCTGATCCCGTTTGAAGTTCCAATAGTGTCTGGCAAACTGAAGACGCTTGAGTTTGTTTTTGAATGAGAGTAGAGGCTTTTTTCTTGAAACCCTTCCAAACAACCTGTGGTAATGTAGGTGAATTTGGATTGTAGTTTTGGAGACTTTACAGCTATATTCCTTGGTCTTACCCATTGTGGTGAATGACTAAGGGAATTTGGCCTATGTGTTACCTCATATTTATACCCCTGTGAAACTGGAATTCATGGTTGAACAATTTCCTGTTCCTAGTCACTAGTGTTTGCCTTAAGAAGGTCTTGGTTGCTTTCGCAGTATGTTTTGGGTTATTAACCATCTGTATTGTGGCGCACCATCCTACCAGTATTGCAACATTTGACTGAATCTGAGCAAAAATTTATAGCTCTATATGCTTCAGAATTCATTATCCTACTTCTATCAGCAGTCACATGACCGACTTCCATTGGCAGCCATACATACCCATGCCATAAAGCTTTCTCCGCCATGTTTGACAGATGATGTGGTATGCTTTGGATCATGAGCCCTGCCTTTCTTTCTCCATACTCTTCTCTTCCCATCATTATGGTACAAGTTAATCTTGCATAAGAACTTGGCAGGCTTTTCTTTAGAGATTTTTTTTTTTTTTTAGCAAGTCTAATCTGGTCTTTTTGTTTGAGTATTACCAGTGGTGTGGATCTAGAGGTAAACCATCTGTATTTACATTAATCTTGATTGTAGACTTGACAATGATGCTCCTACCTCCTTGAGACTGTTCTGGACTCCGATAGATGTTGTGAAGGGGTTTTTATTCAACAAGGAAATAATTCTGCCGTCATCCACTTTGTCTTCCATGGTCTTCCAGACCTTTTGGTGTTGCTGAGCTTGCCAGTGCATTCCTTCTTTTTAAGAATGTTGGCCCCTCCTAACGTTTCTTCCATCTCTGATAGGTCTGTTTTGTTTTTTCAGCCTAATTATGGCCTCCTTCACTTGCATCAACACCTATTTGGGCTGCATATGGAGAGCAACCAAATGCAAATTCAACATTTGGATTCATCTCCAAACCTTTTATCTCCTTAATTTGTCATTAAATAACAAGGAAAACTGGTCCATGAAACGGCTGTCAGGTGTCCAATTACTTTTGAGCCTGTGAAAATAAATCAATAAATGGTTGTAATTCTTAAACAGTTAATGCAATATTTTTGTGAAACCACTTGAGTTAAAGCTGAAAGTCTACACTTCAATCACATCGATTGATTCATTTTAAATCCATTGTGGTGGTGTACAGAGGCAAAATTACAAAAATTGTCACTGTCCAAATACTTATGGACCTGCCTGTACAAAACTGTACAGACAGTAATCCAAGCTCATAATCAAACTGTAGATCCTGGTACTGTGAGACAGTAATGTCTCTGGGTGCAATTATCTGTAAAATATTAGCATTCACTGCTATGCTAATGACAGACACCAGCTTAATTAAGTTGAGGAATGTGTAAAGGCATTGATATGGACAGTGGATGATGAGTAACTTCTTCCTACTTAATTCGTATAACAAGCAGTTCTAGTAGGACCACAGGCAACTAGAAATAAGCTTTCTGATTATGCAGTAACTGTATATGGCAATTCAGTTACATTGTGTGCAGCAGTGTGATTTACTAATTTTGTGTCTATTGTTAAAAGCAATATCCAAATAATAAATAAAACTATTATGAGCTAAGTAAAAATTAAAGAATATATACATATTCTATTATGTATTGGAACAGCAAGGCCAATTCTTTTGCTTTTGCTATACACTGAAGACATTTGGGATTGAGAGCAAAAGATGAATATGATAGATCAGAATTTCGGCTTTCATTTTCTGATATTTACGCCAATGTAAATAAACAAGGGATAAGCAACCAAATATTAAGTGTTATTTACTTTCATTTACTTTAAGACTATCTGTTCCTATACTTTTGCTCACCTAGAAAGCCTAATTTGTTTTAACGCATCTAAATGTAAACCCAAATGTCTTCAGTGTAAAGCAAAAACAAAAGAGTTGGCCATTGCAATACTTTCTGAGAGGACTGTATGTAATAGCTCCTGCCAAGTGTTTTTTTTTTTTTTTTTTTGCATTCTGAGTTCCTATTATAAATGACTGTATGTTTCTCATTCCTGTCAAAGGTTTTACATGTGTGTGCTTTATATTTTTTTCAGAGCCAGAAAAGGTGGTATTGGTGGTATGTTTGGAGTGCTGAAAGGTCTGGTTGGCTCAAAGACCCTGACTTTGCAAGATATGGAACCTGCTTTGGAGAAGATGAAAGACCACCTAATTGGTATGCCAACTGTCCTTCACTCAACACGTTACTCTCCAAACCATGATGTAATTATATGTGCATCAGTACTACCAGTGTATGTCCTTATTTGGATTTCTCACTTGACGTTCTCGCACCAAAGAACATCATGATATACACTCACTGAGCACTTTATTAGGAACACCTGTACACCTACTCATTCATGCAATTCTCTATTCAGCCAATCGTGTGGCAGCAGTGCAATGCATAAAATCCTGCAGATACAGGCCAGTAATGTTCACATCAGCCATGATAATGGGGAAAGAAATGCGCTCAGTTATTTTGACTGTGGTATGTCTGTTGGTGGAAGACAGGCTGGTTTGAGTGTTTCTGTGACTGCTGTTCTCCTGGGATTTGCACGCATAACAGTCTCTAGAGTTTACTCTGAATGGTGCAACAAAGAGTTAACATCCAGCAAGTGTCAGTTCTCCAGATGGAGACACCTTGTTGTTGAGAGAGGCAAATGGAGAATGGCCAGACTGGTTCAAGCAGACAGAAAGACTACAGAAAAGCATCTCAGAAAAGCATCTCGGAATGCACAGCACGTTGTAGCCCATGTGCCTCAAGTTTCAACAGCAGAAGACCACGTTGGGTTCCATTTCTGTTGGCCAAAATCAGAAAGCTGAGATTGCAGTGGGCACAGACTTGCCAAAATTAGACAGTTGAAGACTGGAAAAATGTAGCCTGGTCTGATGAATCTTGATTCTGATAAGGCACACAGATAGTAGGATCAGAATTTGGTGCCAACAGCATGAATCCATGGACCCAGCCTGCCTTGTGTCAATAGTCCAGGCTGGGGGAGGTGGTGTAATGGTGTAGGGAATGTTTTCTTGGCACACTTTGGGCCCATTAATACCAATCAATCATCACTTGAATGCCACAGCCTGTTTGATTATTGTTGCTGAGCATTTACATCCCTTCCTGGCCACAATTTACCACTCTTGTAATGGCTACTTCCAGCATGATAATGCACCATGTTACAAGGCAAACTGGTCTCACACTGGTTTCATGAACATGACAGTGAGTTCAATGTAATTCAGTGGCCTTCCCAGCCACCGGAACTGAATACAATAGAACACCTTTGGAATGTGGTAGAAGGGGAGATTTGTGGCATGAAAGGTATCTGAGAAAACTGCACGAATTGCATGATGCAATCATGTCAACATGGACCAGAATCTCAAAAGAATGTTTCCAACATCTTGTGGAATCCATGCCAGGCTGTTTTGAGAGCAAAGGGAGGCCCTACCCAGTATTAGTATAGTGTTCCTAATAAGGTGTTCAGTAAGTGTATGTCATAAGAAGGGTCAACATGTCTTCTGAAACTTTTTTTATTCACTTTTATGTTAGACTGCACATATTCCACAATTATTGATTATAACTATTTTGCATCTTAATCAGGCAATTTATTTTAGTGACAAATCATGTGGTCTTGTTTTGAAGCTAAGAATGTAGCGGCTGACATTGCCTCACAACTTTGTGATTCTGTGGCCAGGAAACTGGAAGGGAAGGTCATGGGAACGTTCACCAGTGAGTATACTTGCTGAACAGATGGTACAAATTGTTGTTGTTTTTTTCCTTTAACAGTAGGCTTTAACACTTAAATGAGCAGAGTTGTTCAACTGTGCTCTCTCTCTCTCTCTCTCTCTCTCTCTCTCTGCACATGAGCTAAATGACTGTTAGGAGCAAATGACTTCCTTTCTATTTTCCTCATTTCTTCCTTGATTTGCTTAGAAGAGGTTTAAAATACTGATTGGTGATGAGCTGTCCTGTTGTGCTGACTTTGTCAGACGATACTAAAATGATGGGGATGAATTTTGATGGATTCTCAGGTTTAGCAATCGACATTGGTCAACCCGACAAGTATATGCCAGTATATTCAATTTATGTTGATTAAGATGCATTGCATGTTCTGAGATGCCTTTCTGCTCAGCACAGTTGTAAAGAGGGGTTATTTTAGTTACCATAGCCTTCCTGTCAGCTCCAACCAGCCTGGCCATTGCACACTTAACTCTAACATCAACAAGTCATTCTAGTGAAGGGTAATTGACCGGCAGAGACTGTTGAACCATCACACTCAAACAGGTGTATTTAGAATGGTACCCCCTTACTTATTGCTGACAGTGCCACCACATGGGAGAGAACTGTCTGGAGAAAAAAAGTTATTTTATTGCACAAAAGAGTACAAGGGTAGAAGACCATTTAGCAAATCACTGTTAAGTCAAAATACAGCAGCAGAAATAATATAAAATATAAGAAGAATGACAAGAACCCTGAAACTTTCAGGATATCTGTAAGCTGTCAAATTAAAATTTTATTGGTCACACACAACCATATACAGTATGACATGCAGTGAAATGCTTTTTGTGACATAAAAATATAATTTACATAAACCAGAATTTACTTTTAAAAGGAAAAGGAAAATATATAAAAATATAATACAACCCCTGGCAAAAATTATGGAATCACCACACTTAGAGGATGTTCACCCGGCTTTTTTGCTTTGTAGCAAATAAGCAAAGCACAGGTATGACACAAAACAGTTTTTGTTTAATAGCTGAACATTCTGGCTTCGTGAAACATACTTCAAACTAGTTAAATTAAATAATTTTAATTAATGGCATATTTTTTTCCAGATCAAGTAGAGGAAAAAAATATGGAATCACCTTGTAATTTGCATTTCTAAAACAAATACCAGTACAAGTCTAAAAATGCAAATTAGTCTGCAGTTAAGAGAGTGCTTACAGACCTTAAGAGTGCGTACAGACCTTAACTGTCAAGACAGTTGTCAATTGAAACAATGGAAATGATTATAAAAATTCTTCAAGAAGGAAATCTGACACAGAGTGTGGCAAAAGATGTTGGTTGGTTCCAGTCAGCTGTGTCTAAACTTTGGTGCATGTATAAGAAAATGGGAAGGTTATAAAAGGAAAACATACGGGTCAACCAAGGAAGACGTCAAAGCATCAAGATAGAAAACTCAGCAATATGCCTTGAAAATAGAAAATACACAACAAAACGAATGAAAAACAAATGGGCGGAAACAGGTGTCAATGTTTGTGACAGAACTGTAAGATATTGGCTAAATGAAATGGGAAAAGCCAAATGAAAACCAGCTCTAACACCTAAACTGAAGAAAACAAGGTAACAGTGGGCTAAAGAGAAGCAATCATGGAGTGTGGATGATTGGATGAAGTGATATTCAGTGATGAATCACTGCATTGGCCAAGGTGATGATGCTGGAAGGTTTGTCTGGTGCCGTTCTAATGAAACATGACTGCCTGAAGAAAACAATCAGATTTCCCCACTCATTTATGATATGGGGTTGCATGTCAGGTAATGAACCAGGGGAGAGCTCAACAGTCAATTCACAGGTGTACATTGAAATTTTGGACACGTTTCTCATTCCATCGATAGAAAATTGGTTTGGTGATTTTGGTCATTTTTCAGGATGATGATGCATCTTGCCACAGAGCAAAAAATGTTCAAGTTTTTCTTCAGGAAAGACATATCAACTATATATAACTCCAATATCCTATGGTAGACAGTTAAAATGTAGTTGGCTTGGGTATTTTGTGGGCTGTAGTTAGCTTGGGTATTTTGTGTGCAGTATATACAGATGTCGATTCCATAAAGTCCATTTGAAAAAATGTTGCCCTTTGTAGTGTGTTTAGTGGATTACTTTTTGAAAAATGTTTTTTAAGGTCTGTGGCCAGTGTCAGTACTGGGAATAATTGATAGGTCTCCTTCCCAGTTTTTAATATTGTAGGATTGGGATATTATTTTATAGATTATAGTTTATAATAGTTATAGTGTCTGTAGATTTTTAATGGCTTATTTGAAGAGGAAATATTAAAGAAATGTTATACTAGTGGGGGAGATCAAATCTGTTTTCTTTTAAATGTATTTTTTGAGCATTTAGTGGATCTGAGTTGTTGGAAGCAAGAAACTTTATTCTCGATACCATGATTCTGGATCATGTATGTGAGAATGTTGTTCAGGAAGATGTATTTAAGATGTGTTATATCTTTTTCTACCCATGTGGATAAGTTTGCTATTTTTGTGGTGGTTAGAAAAAACGGAGTGTGCTATATTGGAGTGTTTAGTGAGAGTAAGTTGTTTCCACCGGTCTGTCAGAGTTGTTAATAACTGGTAGATCTGAGAATCTACTTTTTTTGCATAGTGTTTGTTCTGCTTCTATTTATACTCCATCTGTATGATTGGGCTTTATCTGTTTATTATTTTATAACCCATTTGAACAGTAAATCCTTCTAGGGAATTGCTAATAACTGATGCAGTCTCACTCAAATTAATCACTAGGTGGCGCAATTCATAGTTATGTATCAAGTTACTCAGCAGAGTATGACTCTATCAGAAACATTTTGAGATCTGTAAACAGCATTGCCACCACATGCCAATCAATTATTGCAAGATGGAGCTTAATTTACTCCAATGGCTATAATGCATGATATTTTAGATTGATTCACACAAAACGTATGCAGGACACGTAAAGGTTTATGCAATGCTAAATGCGAGTGATTCAGATTGGGATGTGGTCATTCTTAGGGGCCAAGGTTAATATAAAATAACACTTTCTTAGGCACAATAAGTCTGATCAAACTGGAATGAATCCATGTAGATTTTTAGCTAATTTGCATAATATGCAAAAATAACTTGTGTGAACGTAGAACCCCAGTGTGTGAGGGCATGGAGCAGGGGTGTCCAGTCTTGTCTGGAAAGGGCCGGTGTGGGTGCAGGTCTTCATTCTAACCAAGTAGAAGCCACACCTGAAGCCAGGCTCTACTGCTTGAACAGGTGGAAGCATGTGTGGCTCGTGCTTAATTGGAATGAAAACCTGCACCCATTTCAGCCCTTTGCGGATAAGATTGGACACCCCTGGCATGGAGGAAGATTTGGGAGATGAGCGTAATTTTAACTGAGCTCTGGGCTGGCGTTTATTTAGTCCGCACTTTTCAGCGTACTTTCAAAAACTGAACAAAAAAGGACACATCAACAGAAGAGAGTCCATCCCAGGCTCGTGGCTTTCACTCACTCTCTCTCACTCACTCACTCTCTCTCTCTTGCTCTCTCAAAGAGACACAAATAAGTAAACTGCTGGTAATGAGACACAGGTGAGAATCATGTTACCTGCCGGTTCGACCCATCTCTTCTACATCCAAGCTAATGCTCAGCCACACCCCCAGTTGCTACATACCGCCCAACTTAGGCCAGTGAGCTGTCCACTGCCATGGGGAATTTTTTCCATCTCCCACATAGTTTCAAGGATAAGAAACCAAACTTCTTAGAATCAGTCAGAACTTTATTACAAAGAAAAGAGGTTGGTTTCAAGAGCGAACACTGAAGAGTTGATCATAGTGCATGATCTTAAAAACCCCAAGGGAGTGACATATTTGCCCACTCTAATTGGCTACTTCTAATTTTTTCTTACTCACTCTAATTCTCTTTACTGCCACTAGATGTCATCCTTCATGTGGTGGAGCCATTGGAGCAGGAAGTGATCAGAACAGAGGGTAAAAGGGCACCCCATTAGGTAGTATTGGAGGGTGAGGACTGCCCACTTGATGGCCACATTTTTTAGACTTAACTCCAGTCCCAGCTCCTCCCTCTTGGGAACCATTTTTGCCAGAGCCACAGGAAACGCCTCTCTCTGTGGTTTCAGGAAATTGTTGTGGTATATTTGAAGTGCATCACCTGTTCGCCTGACTTCGATTTGTCCGACTCACCACATGACCTCATGTGCCCTCATTCTTGGGCCTGGCACAAATTCTCCTGTGTTAGGTGGCCTAAGGTGTGGAGTTTTGCTCTCAGGTACAGAATGTACTGAATTTTGTTTTTGCTATTAGAAGGTCCCTCCTCCCAGTTTTCCCTAATGACATCCAAGAACCCGGAAGGCTTGCGTCCGTACAATAATTTGAATGGGGAAAACCCTGTGGAGTCTTGTGGGATCTCTCGCACTGCAAACAGAGGTTTGAGCCACTTATCTCGATTCCAAATTTGAGAACTTTCTAGTCCTATTTTTAACCATTTGATTAAAGCATTCAACTAGCCCATCCGTCTGTGGCTGGTAAACACTGGTGTGAATCGATTTAATTGCCAATAATTCTTAAAGTTTGCAAAGTGTCTGTGACATGAACGTAGTGCCCTGGTCAGTCAAGATCTCTTTCGGGATCCCGACTCGGCAGATAGCACAGAAGTGTGCCTCCACAACACTCTATTATGAGATGTTGCGCAGAGGTAATCATGGCTTCTGGGTATTGCGTTGCATAATTCACCAGGACTAACAGTGATATCCTTGTGTGCACCTTTATAATGGCCCGACAAGGTCCATGCCAATTAGTTTGAAGGGAACCTCGATTATTGGTATTGGGCACAATGGCGCTTTTGGGGTGGACGGTGGATTCACCAGCAGACATTCACGACTCTCACCAGTGAACATTGCTGCGAATGCCCGGCCAATAGAAATAAGGCATTAGGGGGTTAGAACCAACAACTGGGTCATCTCTTCTTTAGTTTGAGTGCCCTGCATCACTTGATATAACCTGCCCTTAATATAGGCGGGATAGTGCAACATTATGCTTAATTTGATGACCATAAATTACTCTAACTCAGTCGAAGGTATGCCTCAGGATTTTGTCACATCACTGGTCCAAGGGGAAATCCCTGAAGGGAATCCCCACCAAAGGTGGAAGGGCGGAGCCCTTCACACCCTCACTGACTCCCTCATATTAGCTGGCATTGATGGCCTCGGCACCGCCTCCCCCCGCCAACACTGTGCACATTCCAGGTTCTACCTGTGTAAAGAGAGAGGGAGTTAGTGGAGACCTCAGAGGTGAAGGAGCAGGGGGGAGAAATAATGGTTACGGGCAGCTGGGACCGGGGAAGGGGTAGGAGAGAGTGAGGAAGAAGGGGGAGATGCCTGGTCCGGGAACCACCACCAAGTGACCATCTGCCATCTGCATGGCTTCGTTGAGGGAAGCGGGCCAATGGCACTGGACCCACTCCACTGATTCTGTCAAAAGTTGAGTGACAAATTGCTTCAGTACTACCAGCTCGATGATCCGTTCTTCTTCCTGCTCCTCCACCATCAAAAACAACCAACAGGAGTTCCTCAGCTGCTGCGTGTAGGTGAAGGGGCTATGCCTCTCTCTCACTCTCTCGTTACGGCAGCACAAATTGCACATGAGTAAACTGCCAACCTGCCTCCTCTCCGTCCACAGCTGACGCTTGACCACACCCCTGGTGGCACAGTGAACTTGTTCTAGTATAAGCGTGATCTTCATCCAGGAAGTGGTAGCTCAGTGGTTAAGGCATTGGACTACTGATCGGAAGGTTTAGAGTTCAAGCTGCCACTGCTGGGCCCTTGAGTAAGGCTCTTAACCCTCAACTGCTCAGTTGTATAAATTAGATGTTGCTCTGGATAAGGATTAAAATGCCATTGTTCTGGATTAAAACGGCATAAATGTAAGTCATCAAAAACATGTTGAGATTTGCAAACTATATGGCTGCCACATCAATTTTAGCGGGGCAGTGCCTGAGTTACTCAAACAGCATGACTGGTTATACTGATTCACACAATATAAAACAGGACAGGATTCCTAGGTAGCTTGCAAAGTTTGTTGTGACCTCATATACAGGGCACAGCTAACTTCAGATAACTGTGTTTCAGGAACCATAAGTTCAGTCAAACTGAATTTTAGTATACTGCATCTGTGTTTTTGATGTCCTGATTACTTAAACGTCAGACAATCAGTTTTCACCAGGCATTTGACAGGCTAAACAATGAGCTGCTATCATAGTTCATGTTACAGATTTAAATCTATACCAAATAAATGTGGGGCTGGATTAGCGCTGTGATGGGCATTATACTAACATTCTAAGGCAGATGCAGAGACAAATTGACCTCAGTAAAGTTCAATGTGTTCGTAGTGATGTAGACATGGTTAAAAAAAAAGGTGGACAAAATTGGAAAAAGCTTTGTTTCTTGTGCAATTAATTCTAAACAGTGGTATTTAATATTAGTTAAATTTATAAGATGAGTAAAGGCATTTTATATTTGTTTTAACCATGGATAATATGTGCCTTTTATGTTATTTTTAATAACCAGGTCATCCCTTGCACCTGAATGTCGGGCAGATATGAATGAATGAATTAAATGCTGATTAACTTTGTTTACAAACTAATGAGATGGGAACTCATTTTAAAATCATTAAAAGCACAAGCAGTGCAATTAAAAAGCTTGCACATAATTTGCAATTGGATTACAACTAACATACAAATAAATACAGATTTTATACAAGTGTCCAGTTCGGGAAACATATAAACAGTTAATTTAGAATACACAGTAATCATTTATCCAGACTGGCAAATATAGCCACTGATTTTTTTTTTTTGTTTGAGTTCTCAGAACACAATGCAATTGGCCAAATTATTTCCCCTCTCATCATAGCATCATCAAAGTGTGATCATTAAATTGATTGCAACAAGAAGTTTTACACAGTGAAAACACTAAGTTCATTAATCCTTGTTAAGATAATCTAGCAGGTAATGTTTTAAACATCTAGCAGTTTTTATTTCGGGGAATTGAACTTTAAATTGCGATGAACAGAACACCAATAGAAGAAGAAAACCTGAGCAAATATAAAGACCTGTAGGCTGAGATCAGCAGGAGGTGGGGAGGCCAGAGTTGTGCCTGTGGTGGTCGGGGAGGCCTTTTGGAACCATCAAGAACGTGCAGGAGCAACAGAGACAAAATTCAAAACTTCAAACAAACTGCAGGGCTAAACCGTAAGTCTGTGGTTGGGACGCGGACACCTCAGACACTGGTTAAGTGCCAAGAGCATGAAAAAAAAAAAAAAGAGTATAGCTGTACAAGCAGTACAAGCAAACTTCACAATTATCTCCCCAGAGTATGTCATTCCTGCTAATTTAGAGAGAGACAATAGATGAACATAGTTACAAAAGGACAAATATGTAAAATCCTCTGTAAAATTGTAGGATTAGCTCGCAAAAGTAGGTCTTGCATATTATGTAAATTATTGTAACTTGGAGTGGGTGGCGCCAAGGAATCAGCACTAGCAAGAAATTTCAAGTTGGCTCTTGTTTTCCAAGATATATGCTCATTTATGTGAGCTAAAACATCTGGATTACGCATGTAACCCTGCTCCCTGATAAGGGAACGAGATGTTGCGTGAGCTTCACGCTGTGGGAAGTGCCTTCGCGCGTGACCGGTATCTGAAGTCTGTGTGAAATCACGCCTATTTATAGGCCTGCTGTGGTCAGGTGACGTGGCAGTTAAGCATGCCGCGTGATATAAAAACGGCACCTGTGAACCATGCCGTCAGCCTCTATTATCTGAAGTGAAGACTCAGTTCACAGGCATGCCCCAATATGACAAAGCTACACAACGTCTTGTTCCCTTCTCAGGGAACAGGGTTACATGCATATCCCAGATGTTCCCTTACTAAGGGAACTCAACATTGTGTGAGCTTCATGCTGTGGGAATGAGTATACCCTCACTGTCATACTGAGGGTATGGCATGTCACAGAGGCTCCATCAATATGGGTGTAGCTGGCTGAAAAGGCGGCCACCTAGTCCCTAATTGTAGAAGGAGCCAGCCTTGCTGAGAAATGTTCCTGTAAGAACTCCAGGACTGTAGCCATTGCACAGTTCACTGGGATACACTGATGTTCCTAGTTTTTAACATGGTCTTTACAACCTCTATGAATCTATGAGCTGTCAGGGGCCAGACTTACAGTTTCCATAGTTCCGGCCGAGGGTGATAAATCAACCTTCTGGCTTGAGACAATAGATCTCTGGGAATGGGAATCTCCCAAGGAGCCTGTTCAAAAAAGGTCCGAGCCCAAGGGTCACTGCAAGATCCATGTCCAACCTGTAATACTGAATGAATGTGTGCAGTGTAGACCACCCCGCCACAGCACATACATCCTGTAAGGGTACCCCTTTGAATAAAGCCTTTGAGGAGGCGACCTACCTAGTGGAATGAGCGCTTTTGCCCAGAGGCATAGAAAGACAGCGCACCTCATATTAGAGATAGCTTCCACTGTCCAATTAGAGATGCGCTGCTTTGACACAGCATCACCTCTGTTCTCGCTGCTAAAGCAGCCCAGCAACTGCTCCGATTTACACCACTAGCCAAAGCAGTGAACGAAGTACAGAGAGCCCTTACTGGACACAGTAGGTGCAGTTTCTCTTGTTCCAGTATGAGGAACGCCAGAGGGCAGAAAGCCTGCAACACTACCGGCTTGGCAGCAGATGTAGGCACTTTGGGAATATAATCTGGTTTAGGAAGGCCTTGGCTAAACCCGGGGCAATGTCAAGGCAGGCAGGGGCAACAGAGAGAGCTTGTAGATCTTCTACTTGCTTGAGAGATGTCCAGGCCAGCAGAAGAGCTACCTTTAGAGTCAGAAGCCTCTCTGAGGCTGAGACTAAGGGCTCGAATGGGGTGCCTGACAGACCTTCCAGGACCACAGCAAGGTCCCAGATGGTCTGCAGATGGGCCTCAGCCGCCTGATACCATGCATAAACCTCGAAGTTAGAGGATGTTGCCCCACAGAGGCTCCATCAATAGGGCCGTGGCTGGCCGAAATGGCGGCCACATAGACCCTAATTGTGGGAGTCAACTCAGCTGAGAAACGTCCCTGTAAGAACTCAAGGACTGTAGCTATTGTGCAGTTTACTGGGTCTAACTGACATTCCTCATACCACCAGACAAAATTTGTTAAGAGGAGCCATAGGCGCCCCTCTGTCGCGCTAACAGACAAGTCCATGGCTCGGCGAAGCTCCACTTCTGCTGCCATCTGCTGCCCAGCCGGTAGTGTTGCAGACTTTCTGCCCTCCATTTGCTTGGTCGCCCGAAGAGACAAGTCTGTGGCTCAGCGAAGCTCCTCCACTGCCTCGGGCCCAATTCCCTCCCCTCTGTGTAGCTCATTCAGAAGGTCTGCTTGATAGACCTGTAACACTGCCATTGTATGCAGTGACCCACAAGCGAGAACTGCTGCCACATAGGCCTAGCCAACCAACGCCGTGGTGGCCTTACATGGCTTAGTTGGCAAAGCCAGCCCCCCTAAATTCCCTGCTGTATATGGAGAGAGGTAGCTCACAAGCGCCTCCTCCACCTTTGGCATAGTCGAATACTCGTACTGTTCATTCCCCCCGATGGCCGAATAATCCAACATCGCAGGGTTATAAATATGGCTGGTGTATGGTTTTTCCCAGAAGTGCTATATTTCATAATGCACTTCTTGGGGGGAAAAAAGGGGAGTTTTCTGCGGTGTGAGGGAATTTTCATTTCACTGGGGAGAAAACGCTCGTCCAGCCTGCTACAAGCCGCTTCCGCTTCCCCAGGCCAGTCTAAGTTAAACTTTTCTACAGCCCTAGTGATCACTTCAAGCAGCTTTTTATATGATTCAGAGAGGCTCTCCGTTTTTGGTGCACTGGCACCCCCTCTGGCTCCTCGGAGTCAGAGAGGTTGGGTTGACTCTCCATACCGGAAGTAGGAGTCATGACGCGGGCTCCAAAACCTGGAAGCAGAGAGTTGGATCTGGAGTACAGAGCAAGAGATAGAGCAGCGCTCGTCTCCGGTTCCTTCTCTAGATCCATACGGGATCCCCAGGACCTGAGGTGCGAGGCTCCAAAACCCAACTCCCTTTGGCTGAGAAGAGACTGAGCTGAGAGCGGAGTTGCTTAATTGTGAAGCATTTACAATGCACACAGTCAGCCCCCTCAAGGGCCGCTGCAGCATGCTCCACCCCAAACACTTCACACAGAAAGTGTGTCCGTCCGTCCCTGAAATAAAAAGGGAGCACGGAATAATACACTTCCGGAATTCTCTTTGACTCATACTCGCAAAGAGGAGCTGAAGATAATAAGGCTGATGGCGTGGTTCACGGGTGTCGTTTTTATATCACGCGACATGCTTAATTGCCACAGCACCTGACCACGGCAGGCCTATAAATAGGCGTGATTTAGCACAGACTTCAGATACCAGTCGCACGCAAAGGCGCTTCCCACATCGTGAAACTTACATAACATTGAGTTCCCTTAGAAAGGGAACATGAATAACACCCCCGATGATTAATTTCAATGAGACTGCATCACACAGCTTCTGAAGGGCGGTTCTAAATGAAAATAAATAAATAAATTTTAAAAATAATGGACAAAGTAAATAACACTTATTTGGTTGCATATCTCTTGCTTGCAATAACTGCATCAAGCCTGTGATTCACTGACATCACCAAATTGTTGGTTTCTTCTTTTGTGGTATTTTTCTGGGCTTTTACCGCAGCCTCTTTCAGTTGTTGTTTGTTTCGGGGGGTTTCTCCCTTTAGTCTCTTCTTCGGGAGGTGAAAATGCATGCTCAATATGGTTAAGGTCTGGTGATTGACTTCTCCTGTCTAAAACTTTCCACAACCCCCCCCCCCCCCCCCCGATAAAGTCCTTTGTTTTGGCAGTGTGTTTTGGATCATTGTCTTACTGCATGGTAAAGTTCCTCCTGATTAATTTGGATGCATTTCTCTGTAAATTGGCAGGCAAAGTGTTTGTGTAAACTTCTGAATTCATTCTGCTGCTACCATAGTGAGTTACATCATTAATAAAGATTAGTGAGCTTGTTCCAGGAGTAGCCATGCAAGCCCAAGCCATGACCTACCTCCACCATGTTTCACAGATGAGCTTGTATGTTTTGGATCATGATTCATTGCCATATATTTTTGTTTATATTGATACATACGTTCCTTACCATTACTAATCTTTTACTTGTGTGGATCTCTTCCTCAAATAAGTTCTACAGACTGTCACCAGATTCACCTGGTGATTCACTTTGATGTAAATTAAATATCTGTCAGATATTAGGCAAATTATTACCAATTCTTATCGTTGTGAAACAACCATCAGGTCATATCTTTCTGAGATTTTGTGTATTAGACTGGTGCCTCTTTTAATACATTATTATTATTAGTAGTAGTAGTAGTAGTTGCCAAGCACTGCATGTGCGTAGGCACCTATTATAATCGTTAGTGTTCTTATTATTTTGCTTCTGCTTCTTCTTCCGCTCTTGACTCTATAGCAGCCCATAGAACCGTACATAGGAAAGTTGTGAAATTTGGCACACAGATGGGGGGCAGTCTGAAATGTTACCATAGCAAATTTGGAGTTGCTATCTTAAGCCCTCTAGCACCACCAACAGGTTGTTAGGGCTAGAAACAAAATTCTGTTTTCCTCCGATTCCTTGGCTAATGCCAAGTCAATTGCATGGTTTCAATTCTGTCCGGAATTATAATAATTACTACATGTATTCCTACATGAACAAACAATTACTACAAAGAAAACCTGTGTTTAAATAGCATTTTGCAGGGCACTAACTGCATGTTGTGGATTCTTGGTTTGGAATTGATCTGCTTCTCATCCCAGATAGATTTTTCTTGCAGGCAGCATCTTGTCTGTGAAGTCAAGCTCTACCAGTGCTTTAGGATGCACATTGCTCAGATATTCAGCTTTGATGAAACATGCCATGAAGTGTGTGAACACTGCATTGTGGCTGCATTGTGAATGTGATGACCGGAATCTCCATCCACATTGAGAAGGACTGTGCAGTAAGACTGACGGATCCTGGTTTCAAGGCCAGCCTTGCTTTCTCTCATGACATTTCTCATGAGATGCTTCAAGTGGTTTCCCCAAATTCAACTGAAAATGCAACTTATAATGACTTCTCCAGTCTCAAAATTATTCAACACCTGAATAGAATCCCTCACAACAGCACAAATATGCAAAACAGGTGATGTCTCAAGCACACCTGATGCAACTAATCAAGGGCTTCATTAGTTGCACCAGGTGTGCTTGAGCTGGAACACATGAAATACCTGAACTGGCTAGGGCTTTGTTGAGTGTCACGTTTGACTGCATGATAGAAATATGGCTGAGTCAAAAGAATGGTCCAAAAAAGTTAAGAGATCACCACTCTTCACAAACAAGGAACAGGATACAAAAAGATAGCGAAGTCACTGAATGTTCCTAGAGACACCATTGAAAGCATAGTTTGCACATTCAAAGTTAAAGGAACAGTGGTTGCACTACCTAGATGGGGCAGACGAAGGAAGCTATCAATGGCTGCAACCATATTTCTGAGAAGGCAGGTTGTGAAAAACCCTTGAGTGACTGCAAAAGACCTGCAGCAAGACTTGGTGGCAACAGGCACTGAGGTTTCAGTGAGCACAATAAGGCGCGTACTAAGCACAGAAGGTTTCTATACCAGAATAAATCATTGAATCAATAAATGATTGAATCATAATCATGGAAAATAAGGGAAAAATATCTCACACTTGCCATGAAGGGGTTGAATAATTTTGAAACTGGAGAAGTCATTATAAGTTGCATTTTCAGTTGGGGAATTTGGGGAAACCACTTGAAACATTCGTTGTGTTGAACTATTTCAATTGTGTTATATAAATACCGGAAAAGGACTAGAGACTACGATTCCCATCGCTCCCCCTTCTTGCTCTACGGAGGACATCACTCCCCCCCGCATGCTTCGCGGAGAGCATTGCTCCCCCCTCTAGGTCCATGGCATGAGCTTCGTTCTCCCTGCTGGCTGCGCTGTAGCCGCTGCTGCTCCATGCCCAGGCCAGGCTGGGGATAAAGCGTCATCTCTCTGCGGTACAGAGGAGACCGTCCCACATCCTCAATGGAACCTGGAAATACTCAGGGACATTTGGTCTAGGTGTCCAGGACCCCCTCCTAAACGTATTACGTGCTTCAGGAGCCGCTTATTAAGGGGGGGGGTTCTGTTATGTAAATACTGGAAAAGGACTCGAGACTATGATTCCCATCAGCCACTGCACCTCACCTGATCACGTCACATGACTATCTGCACTTGATTCACGTTTGGGGTTAATGATCACTTGTACTTACATCACACTTTGCACTGCTCACATTGTCTCGTTTGTCTTATCTTGCCATTTGTCATGTTGTCTTGTTCCTGAGTTCATGTTGCATGTATTTATTTTATTGTGTTAGCACCTGTGTTTTGTTTAATTAAATTTCTTTAATTTAAAGAATTCTGTGTTTGGTTTATGCCAGATGTAACCGGACCCCTGTCTTTCAAACAGCTCCACTTTCGACTCGTCAATACACAGAACATTCTCCCAAAAGGTTTGAGGATCATCAAGATGTGTTTTGGCAAAATTCAGACAAGCCTTAATGTTCTTCTGTGTTAGCAGTGGTTTTCACCTCGCCACTCTTCCATGGATGCCATTTTTGCCCAGTTTCTTTCTGATAGTGGAGTCATGAACAGTGACCTTTATTGATGCAAGAGATGCCTGTAGTAGTTCCTTTGATGTTGTCCTTGGCTCTTTTATGACTTGCTGGATGAGTAGTTGCTGTGCTCTTGAAGGAATTTTGGAAGGTCGGCCACTTCTGGGAAGGTTCACTATTGTGCAGAGTTTTTTCCATTTGGAGATAATGGCTCTCACTGTGGTCCTTTGGAGTCCCAGAGCCTTTGAAATAGCTTTGTAACCTTTCCCAGACTGATGTATTTCAATCACCTTCTTCTGGAATCATTTCTGGAATTTCTTTCAATTTTGGCATAGTGTGTTACTGGGTAAGACCTTTTTAACCAACTTCATGCCGTTAAAAAAATTCTATTTAAGTGTTGATTTGATTGATCAGGGTTTGCAGTAATCAGACCTGGTTGTGTCTAGTCCAGTTGAATCCCATTATGAATGCAGTTTCATAGGTTTGGGGAGTTGGTAACTATGGGGGCAAATACATTTTCACACATGCCCAGTTGGTATTGGTATTTGGTATTGTTTACTCAGGTTGCCTTTGTTTTAGCTTAGATTTAATTTCTAAAACAATTTAGTATGATGTACACAAAAACATAAGAAATCGGGATGGGGCAAATATTTGTTCACAGCACTGTACTGACAACTGAGATTAAAAAAATAAATAAATAAAAATAAAGTTAAATAGTAAACTTGATTCATTAGTAAAGTGAAGGTGGGCCCCCAGAGATTTATAATTTATGAACTGCCTGAATGTGTAAACACTCACACCACAAACAAGGTATGTAGGAAAACATGTATCCTAAAATACGGCAAGCACTACCCAGAATGCAGTGTGCCATGACGTAGTTGCCCATTCTCTATTTCATGAACTTCTTGGTGTACCGGTACAAAATTTGGCACATAAACTTAATCACCAAACTACTGTAGCCATGTCATACATCAAAATGATTGGCTCAGTGTGGAGAATTGCATTATGGGGGATGACAATACCCTCAACTCAGTGTGCAGAAATGCATTATGAGGAATTGTGATATCACATGCATGTTAACCCCCCAAAATAAGTGGAATCACAAAACATACCTCAACATAGACATGTGACATATCAAAACACTCAGCTTAGGAGAATTGCATTATGGGTATTCTAGTAATGTCATATGACCACACGTAGCTCCTCCTACTGAATGGCATGTGCATTATTATAAATAATAATGCTTTCTAATATTTAAGTTTATAGTAATAATTCACCCACCTCATACACCTACAATGTATAGTAACACCAAGTGTGGGACGTGAATGAGAGCACTAACCGCATTATAGAGTTAGAAAGTTATCAGACTTAGATTTTTGATCCAATGCCCTTACATTCAATATATGTAAAATGAAAGACCCTTATACTCAATATCTGTAAAGTCTTTTTTTATGCACAGTCGTGGGGACAGAAATGGAGGACCCACCCCTCAATACCTGGGGAGATCTCATCATTGATACAGTTGTATAAATCTCTGATACCTAAAAGATCTGTAGAGATCTGCAGAGACTGCTGTGCAGTTACCACCAACAGTCTTGTGGCGA
>CM042557.1:19933483-19943483 GCA_023630585.1 Cranoglanis bouderius
GTGTTACATCCCAAGTAGTAATTCGGAATTGTCATTTTTCGACCTCGGCACGTTCGACAGACATAGTGAGAAAACTACCCCCATGTTTGTATTTTGTAAGCAGCTAACTCGGATGAATGATGTATAGTTTCTTTCTCAAACAGCGAACTGTATAGTCAGTGTTTTAGATTTAACAAACAAATATGTCTGTATGTTGATTAATCTAAAGCTAATACTTGGAGTGTAACTCATTTAAATGTAAGAAGTTTTACTTTGTTTATTTCTGATGCTGTGTGCAGCCATGTTGAGTTGATGTTGCTCTGTAAATGTGGAAGGAACTCAGATTTGAGAAGTATACCCCAAGTTGACTTCTCAGTTGCTGTGGCATTTCATGTCACGAAAGACATGGTCCCCATTTACTCTGTTGAGAAAGAAAGGTTCACTGAGTGCAAACTTTTTATATATATGTATATATATATATATATATATCTCCTTTCTTTAAATGTCCTTTATTTTAAAGAACCATTGTTTGCACTGTTTGCTGTTGTTGTTACTATTTTTGCACATCTATATTTTCCAAAGTCCTTTCTAATATATTTTTAAAAAAAAACTTTTTATATAAATTGCGTAATTGCATTATGTAAGAACAAAAAAAATCAAGATTTTACCCCCCCCCCAGTATTGCCCAGCCGTAATTTATAGTTCCAGATACTTGTAGAATAATGGCGATCATAATTGTCCCTTCCTACAGATCTCATACTGGCTAATTGAAAATGGCTTCTCAGTGCTGATCGCTGCCTGTGACACATTTCGTGCGGGGGCAGTGGAACAGCTGAGGACTCACCAACGAAGACTGAACTCACTACACCCACCACAGCAGCACGGACGCCCTGTCGTTCAGCTCTTTGAAAGGGGTTATGGCAAGGACGCTGCCGGCATTGCAATGGAGGCTATTGCTTATGGTAATTCGTAATTGCATACCATTAGTTTCCAAAATATGTCAAGATTCCCACTTTCTCTTAAAACAAACAATTAGACAAATTAGCTAGCCTAGCAAAAACTTCAGTCTTTATTTAATAAAAACAAATATATATACATTCAGGTCCATCAATATTTAAACAAACAGTATAAAAGTTATTATTTTAGCTGTCAATCAGAGTACATTGAAGTTGAAGTTTTCAGCAAAATAAATCAGCTTTAGTTTGCTGGTGTTTACATCCAGATCACATGAACAGTGTAGGAAGTACAGCTCTTTCTATATGTGGCCCAACCCTTTCTGTAAGGTACCAAAAGTAATTGGACAATTGGCTGCTCAAAAACAACTTTGGTGAATGACAGAAGAATTCTTTCCCTGGTGAAGAAAGAACCCTTCACAGCAGTTGGCCAGATCAAGAACATTCTCCAGGAGGTAGCCATATCTGTGTCAGACTCAACAATCAAGAGAAGGCTACACCAGAGTAAATACAGAGGGTTTAAGCAGAAGATGTAAACCATTGGTAAGCCTCAAAAACAGGAAGACCAGATCAGAGTTTGCCAAAACATCTTTAAAAAATAGCCCATACAGTTCTGGAACAATATACTATGGACAAATGAGACAAAGATTAATTTGTCTCGCGAAGGGACAAAGGGACAAATAAAATGCAAAGGATATGGAGTTGGGAAGGGACTGACTATACATAATCAGCTATATTCTTCTGTTTCTGTTAGTTTTTTATTTTTTTCTCTCTATTTCTCTTTCAGCCCGTAATCAGGCGTTTGATGTTGTGCTGGTGGACACAGCTGGCCGTATGCAGGATAATGCTCCGCTAATGACTGCTCTGGCTAAACTTATTGCTGTTAATACTCCAGACTTGGTGCTGTTTGTAGGAGAGGCTTTGGTGGGCAATGAGGCTGTGGATCAGCTGGTAAGTTCAGCATTGCCTCATTACTGACCTCCACTTGCAGGGTAATTGCAATAATGTTCAGGGACAGGAATAAATAAAGTGTGTCTGAAACTGTCATGACAAATGTCTGCGTAGAGAATAAGAAATGCAGAAAAAACAACATGTATAAAAGCTTGTTCATTCATCGGCAGTAACAGCTTTGTCCTGGTCAGGGTCGTTTAATGTTGCACTCGGGTCTTATCCAAAATCTTAGGTCACAGTGTGGTTTGTAGCACCAGGGTGGTGGATTCAGGAGCAGTAGCACAAGTATCATATTCGCTTACTATCAAACATGGCTAATTTTATTATTTACACACAGCGTTTAGTGTAATGTTAGCTTGCTTACTATCAAGCACGGCTAATTTTATTATTTACACACAACAGTTAGCGTAACATTAGTTTACTTACTAGCAAACACGGCTAATTTTAGGAGAGAAAGTGATACAGGTAGATGAAAGAAATATGGAGAGAGAATATATGCGCTACTGGTAGATGGATCGAGAGATGGATGGAGATAGTGTGTGGCATTGATAGCGATAGATTTTGAGAGTCTCTATTACAGGACAGAGGGAAAGAAAAGGGGCTTCAGACCTTGCGCACACTGGAGTGTGAGAGTTTTGACAGTTTGATTTTGAAATCTTGAACACACCAAGCCAGGCTCTGAACATTCTGTCAATGTAAGCCTATGGGATTTTTTTGCCCGTTTTTTTGTCTGCTGTTCGAAAGTCTGATTGCTTATAAAATAGCATATCTCTCCGCAGTAAGCTGGTCAATTTTAGTCCTCATTCATGTTCATAGCACAAACGGTGTGTTAAGTTATGCACCAAAGTTTTGTCCAAAAGAAGAACAATAACTAAATACGTAAAGTTCATCACAACAAACTTTGATGTTGGCTTGACAAAGCCGGCCTGAAAGTTTAAAATAGTTATCAGTTTGAAATTTTTACGGTAATGTGCAGTTTTAAGAAAGACAGACAGATAGATGGGGGGCAGTACTTGTAGAGTTAGATAGAACATTCTAACTTAATGTCAGTGAGAGGGAGTTTGGGGGATTTCTGATTGTCTTTCTGATCGTCCGCTACAGGTAAACTGTAAGTTCCATCAGTTAGGAAAAGTAGCGCATGACCAGTCTGAACAGCCTGAAGGACTGTGCTGAGTTTGGTGGAAGTAGCTTGAAAGCTCAGGGAGTTATAACAGTCAGAACTTTTTAATGCAGGTCAAATGGGAATTTTGGCCATTTTGAGCTTCCGTAATGGGAATTCTGTAAGTCTGAACACTTAGAAAAGTCATAGTAACTCGTCAGAACAGGCTGAAGGCCTGTGCCGAGTTTGGAGAACGACGTACGAGCTGTGACACCCGTGTTTTATTCCCCATTCATTCTCTATGGGGCAAAAACATGCATTTTTGGCCATGTGCGCGAAATGTACACTTGGGAGTGCTAAGAAAAAGTAATAGTACACCTCTCCCAATGGGGCGGCACGTTTTGAGGTAAGTTTCATGACGGTTATGCAAACGGTGCGGGACTAGTTACACCCTGAAAAAGTGTCCGGAAGAATAATAATAATTATAATAATAATAATAATAATTACAGAGTTCCGGTCGCTGCCATTCAGCCTGACAGGCTCGCCTCGTTTCGTGCCAACAGAAATGCAGCTCTGTGCGGTAAGGCTCACGGTGGTGGCTTGTGTGTTTACATAAACACTGAATGGTGCAAGATAGAGTTGGGGTACTCGATCCCGGACTATGAATGAACTTGGACTTGTCACGGGTGATTTGTACTCGAACTTGACACGGACCCAGATGTTTTCCCGAGTACAGTCGAGTCTGCGTTGTGCAGGGGTGTAACCTGGCCCCGAAGTTTTTTTCTTTAGCCCCGAATAATTGTCCACTTGGAGCGGTTTGTCACTACATTATATCTTTAGTGAACGGAGGCGAGGATTTACAGGAAAACACGTGGAAATACTCGTGTCTTATTGGCTGACGGTCTCAATTTTGCTAAACGCTATTGCTCACAGTCAGTGTGAGGGGAAAAAATGGATACGATTTTATTTTATTTTTTAAACCAGTAAAGGGGTTGAAACTGAAACAGTAACATCCTCTTGTGCTGAGCAGGAAAACAAGGTGTGTAAATGTCTATATGAGTTCGTGAGTATGATATCAGCAGAGCATAAGGACAGATAACGCACTTTGCATGTCACTGTAGCAGCTAAACTAAGCTACAATGATAGCCTAGTCTCATGTTAGATAGCCTAAAAGTTGTATATTTTATCGGTCTGGTATTCCTGCAAAGAGTGATAACACCCGAGGCAAGTTTTATGATAAATCCAATTTTTTGTCCAATTTTCAATTAGCCCTTACAAGCAAGGAAAAAAAATGCATGCAAACAGTCTATTTAGAAGTACATTTTAAAAAGGTTTTTATTTATTCATTTTAATTTTTTTATTATTTAATTAATTAATTTTATTTTTTATGGAGAAGAATCTGGGATTATGAACAGTTCAGCTAATGCCCCTGGTCATGTGTAACATGAAAAGAAAGATAAAAAATGAAGAACAACATAAAATTAAGATAATAAGAAATTAATGAATGTCTCCCTGCCTGACCACACACTTGAAGTGCGCGAACAAAAAGCCGCCTCATTGTGTGAGTACTGAATTGAGTTCTCTTTAGTGGCTTATTCCGCTTGGACAGTCAAATAAATACGCACACATCATGTCGGTTGTAAACACAGTCAGTTATGTCTTAAGTGAATGTAAACAGTTGGGAAAAAATCGGAGGTGTGTCAATACAGTATATTGGATCTGTGCATTAGGTCTTAAAGTGACAGCAGTCTAATAAACCTGCTGCTGTCTGTGTCATTAATGTTAAGCAAACAACAAAAGAGAGTAAATCACTCACTCATTTGACTGAATAATGTCAGTAAATTTAATAAGAATCACTGTATGTCACAGTGAAGTCTATTTTATTTTACATTTAATTGCTTTATTCAATTTCTATAGTATTTCTTACTTGAACACTACTGATGGACCTATCTGAGAAAATGTATCGTTATCGTGAAATAAGATTGTAGTCATATCGCCCACTAAACATTAGCATTTGGTGATTCCAGTCTTGAATTTCACGTAAAATGTGAAATGTACTTCTCAATGTAGTAAATATTATAAACCCTGCTGGTAGCTGGTAGTGATTTTTTTTTTTTTTTTTTTTTTTTCCATTTTAGGAATTAAAATGAAAAAAGTTACAAGAACAGAGCTGTGTTCAGAAATGAGTTTGCTGTCATTCATAGAATGCAGTAATAAAGCATGAAGCTTGTTGTTATGACATGCTGCTAAATGTAACTCTACTCTGTACACTCTCTCTCTCAGCCTGTGGGGGAGAGGCATTGAAATGTCAACTCGAACTGGAGGGCACAATATAGTGTGATACAATAACAAAACAGGTTAATTTGTATTTTCATACACTTGTAATATAATAAAAGTTCTACGTATACCTCTGTATCCCTTTTTTTCATTGAAACCATTTTTTAATAGGAAACTAGTTAAGGTGCTGAGGACATGAAATAAAAATATTAAATGGCAAAGGCAAGATGTAATAGTGGTATTTCTTTGTTACATTTATGTTGCCATTGGTTTGTGAAGGTTAAAATATTAACAGCTCAGTGTTGTTTACAATTGCAATTTCAAATAATTTTTCTTTCTAATTACTTTCTGGACTCGGCCGGACTCGACTTGGACTAAGCCATTCAGGACCCGGACTTGAGTCCGACTCGGCCCCTTTTGGACTCTAACTCAAACCCGATTGGTTAAGGACTTAGTCTCGACTCGAACTCAACAAAGGTGGACTCGGACCCATCACTAGTGCAAGAAGTCTGTGCTAGTTCCTAGTTACTGCTCATCGCTGGTGGGTTTTGTGACTGTTGGATGCAGACCATATTATTTACCACGCGGTCGGAGTATACGTTCCCCCCCAGCGCTAATGCTAAGGAGGCACTCTGTGAACTCTGTGGGGCTATTAGCGAACTGCAGAACACACACCCTGATGGACTGTATCATCGCCGGAGATTTCAACCATGTGCATCTCAAATCCGTGCTCCCTAAATTCCACCAACATGTGAACTTTGCAACAAGAGGGGCGAACACGCTGGATCTTGTTTACACAAACATCCTCGGCGCATACTGGGTCGAGCCCCGACCCCACATCGGCTACTCAGACCACATCTCTGTTATGCTAATCCCAGCATACAGATTGCTTGTCAGACACTCCAAGACCATCACCACACGCTCCAACCAGAAGCCGTGGATGACTGCGGAGGTGCATGCACTGCTGAGGACCCGAGACTTCACCTTCAGGGCAGGTGACAAGGCGGCCCTAAGAACAGCGAGAGCCAAACTGTCCCAGGCCATCAGCGAGGCAAAATGCACATATGCCCAGAAAATCCATAGTCACTTCATGGATATTCGGCGACACGCGGCACATGTGGCAGGGTATTCAGGCCATCAGCAATTACAGGACAGCATCACCCACCTGTGAAAGTGATGCCTCCCTTCCAGATGCACTGAACAACTTCTATGCTTGGTTTGATGCGCAGAGTGATGTGACCGTGAGGAAGACCACCCCTTGTACCAACGACCAGGTGCTATGTCTAACCATGGCTGATGTGAGGAAAACTCTATGCCGAATCAACCCATGGAAAGCTGCTGGACCAGATAACACTCTTGGCACATTGCACAGAGGATATGCAGACCAGCTGGCGTATGTTCTCACTGACATCTTCAACATCTCCCTGAGCAGCGCCATCGTTCCAACGTGCTTCAAGGCCACCACTATTGTCCCCATGTCGAAGAAGTCTTCAGTGTCCTGCCTCAATGACTACCATCCCTTTGCACTCATACCCATCATCATGAAGTGCTTTGAGAGGCTTGTCATGAGGCACATCAAGACCCAGCTGCCCCACTCACTGGAACCCCTGCAATTTGCGTATCGTCCCAACCGCTCAACAGATGATATCATACCCTTTATCTGGCCCTCACTCACCTGGACAAAAAAAAAGACCCATCTTTGAATGCTGTTCATAGCATTTAACAGTCATTCCTTAGCACCTGATTGGAAAGCTGAACCTGCTGGGCTTGAACACCTCCCTCTGCAACTGGATCCTGGACTTCCTTACTGGGAGACCTGTCAGTCCGGATTGGGAACAGCAGCTCCAGCCCTACCACACTGAGCACGGGGGTCCCCCCAGGGCTGTGTGTTCAGTCCACTGCTGTTCACTCTGCTGACTCACGACTGTGCAACAATGCACAGCTCAAATCACATCATCAAGTTCACCAATGACATGACTATGGTGGGTCTCATCAGCAAAAATGACGAGTCCGCATACAGAGAGGAGGCGCAGTGGCTAATGGACTGGTGCAGAGCCAACAACCTGTCTCTGAATGTGGACAAGACAAAAGAGATGGTTGTTGACTTCAGGAGAGCACTGAGCGACCAGTCACTGCTGAACATCAATGGCTCCTCCGTGAAGATCGTTAAGAGCACCAAATTCCTTGGTGTTCACCTGGTGAAGAACCTCACCTGGTCCCTCAACACCAGCTCCATAACTAAGAAAGCCCAGCAGCATCTCTACTTTCTACAAAGGCTGAAAAAGCCCATCTCCCACCCCTCATCCTCAGAACATTCTACAGAGGAACTCTTGAGCATCGTGAGCAGTTGCAGCACTGCCTCGTTTGGAAATTGTACTGTATCAGATCGCAAGACCCTGCAGCAGATAGTGAGGACAGTTGAGAAGATCATTGCTGTCTCTCTTTTCTCAATCATAGACATTTATACCACACGCTGCATCCGCACCAGCATTGTGGATGACTCCACACACCCCTCACACCCCTCACACAAACTCTTCACCCTACTGGCAAAAGGTACTGGAGCATTCGGGCCCTCTCAGCCAGACTGTGCAACAGCTTCTTCCCCCAAGTCAACAGACTCCTCTATTCAGAGACTGGACTGTCACACACGTGTGCACGTGCACACACACACATTACACCACTATACTCTTTACCTGGCTACTACCGCAATAACAGCTATGTCTATATATGGTATAAGCTAATCTGCTGAATACTATGTCATGGTATGTTTATATTCACAGCATTTTATTATATTGTTATTCTTTTGCACTATCGGTTATATCTGACACTTCCACACTAGAACTGTGTACTGGTCGGCACTACACTGTCACTTATTCCACGTCAGTCATTCCACCATTGTGGACCTGCAGACATGGCATCCCAAATGTTGATGTTAAAATCTCAAATACCCTGAACAACTTACACAGTATGTAATCTGCAACACTAGAGGGGACAAGACCTTGCACTTGCTGTATGCTAATGTTAAGGAGGCATACAGTGCCACCACCCTTCCTCCCTTTGGCAAGAGGCAGAGGAGGCCCTGATGGAGTGTTACAGGACAACTGACTGGGAGCTGTTTCAGGAAGATCATGGGGATGAGATAGAGGGTCGCACTCAGTATATAACTGACTACATCAGGTTCTGTGAGGAGAGTGTTGTCCCCACCAAGAAGGTCCGCTGCTTCCCCAACAACAAGCTTTGGATCCACAGAGACATCAAAGCCCTGCTGAACAGGAAGAAGAGAGCCTTCATGGCAGGGGACACTGACTATGCTAAGAAGGGTTACAGAGGGAGCTGAGGAGGGCTGAAGACTGCTTTAAGAACATGATTGAGGGGAAGCTGCAACAGAACAATCTGAGAGAGGTGTGGGGGGGAGTGAGGTGCATTACTGGCATGAAAATGCCAGAAGGAGCCCCGGGGAAATGTACTGTCTCCATTCTTGTTCACCCTCTACACCGCTGACATCTGCTTCAATTCGGGAACATGCCACCTACAGAAGTTAACGGATGAAGCCTCCATTGTGGGCTGTATCACAGATGATGAGGAGAAGGAGTACAGAGACCTTATCGAATGCTTTATAAGATGGTGTGACAACCACCACTTCCAACTCAACATCAGGAAAACCAAGGAGCTGGTGGTTGACTTCCTGTTTTAGTAGTACTGTACTGTCTTGTAGTGTTCGCACACGTTTGCACGTGCAGTTTATGTAGAAATGTGTAGGACTTATTTAGTTCTGTGTTGTCTCATGTGGTTAGTGTGTTGTTTTATGTAGCACCATGGTCCTGGAAGAAAGTTGTTTTGTTTCACTGTGTACTGTACCAGCTGTATATGGCTGAAATGACAATAAAAGCCACTTGACTTGAGTATATTGGCTTTGTCAAGATAACATACAAGTATGAGCAATAACAATAGTGATGCTTTGCTTTACAAGCACCACCACTACTTATAATAATAATAATAAGAAGAAGAAGAAGAAGAAGCTTATAAAGCAGAACAATATGTTGGCTTTTTCAAGCCAACATAAGCTTATAAATCAGAACAGTATGTTGTTAAGCCAACATAGTAGTAATAGTAATAATAATAATAATAATAATAAGCTTATAAAGCAGTACAGTACCCCCATAGCAGACCTATTTGGTGGTGCTGGGGAGGATTGTAGGATGCGAAATCTTGTAGTATGGCATATGTATGTGTATATGTGTGTATATGTATTTATATATATATGTGTGTGTGTGTGTGTGTGTGTGTGTATGTGTGTGTATATATATATATATATATATATATATATATATATATATATATATATATATATATATATATAATGTGATATGTACAGTATCTCACAAAAGTGAGTACACCCCTCACATTTTTGTAAATATTGTATCTTTTCATGGGACAACACTGCTACGATGTAAAGTAGTGAGTGTACCGCTTGTATAACAGTGTAAGTTTGCTATCCCCTTGAAATAACTCAACACAGCCATTAATGTCTAAACTGCTGGCAACAAAAGTGAGTACACCCCTAAGTGAAAATGTCCAAATTGGGCCCAAAGTGTCAATATTTTGTGTGGCCACCATTTTTTTCCAGCACTGGAGTTCACCAGAGCTTCACAGGTTACCACTGGAGTCCTCTTCCACTCCTCCATGACGACATCACAGAGCTGGTGGATGTTAGAGACCTTGCGCTCCTCCACCTTCCATT
>CM042557.1:19948483-20070983 GCA_023630585.1 Cranoglanis bouderius
TCCCCCACTGTAATTACTGTACGGTGCCAGTTAGAAAGTTGGATCTACCTTTCCTTTTTTTGTTTTTAAATATTTTTAAACCAGTTTCCCCATTTCAGTATATACAGGTGCCTCAATAAATTAGAATGTCGTGGAAAAGTTCATTTATTTCAGTAATTCAACTCAAATTGTGAAACTCGTGTATTAAATAAATTCAATGCACACAGACTGAAGTAGTTTAAGTCTTTGGTTCTTTTAATTGTGATGATTTTGACTCACATTTAACAAAAACCCACCAATTCACTATCTCAACAAATTAGAATACTTCATAAGACCAATAAAAAAACATTTTTAGTGAATTGTTGGCCTTCTGGAAAGTATGTTCGTTTACTGTACATGTACTCAATACTTGGTAGGGGCTCCTTTTGCTTTAATTACTGCCTCAATTCGGCGTGGCATGGAGGTGATCAGTTTGTGGAACTGCTGAGGTGGTATGGAAGCCCAGGTTTCTTTGACAGTGGACTTCAGCTCATCTGCATTTTTTGGTCTCTTGTTTCTCATTTTCCTCTTGACAATACCCCATAGATTCTCTACGGGGTTCAGGTGTGGTGAGTTTGCTAGCCAGTCAAGCACACCAACACCATGGTCATTTAACCAACTTTTGGTGCTTTTGGCAGTGTGGGCAGGTGCCAAATCCTGCTGGCAAATGAAATCAGCATCTTCAAAAAGCTGGTCAGCAGAAGGAAGCATGAAGTGCTCCAAAATTTCTTGGTAAACAAATGCAGTGACTTTGGTTTTCAAAAAACACAATGGACCAATTCCAGCAGATGACATTGCACCCCAAATCATCACAGACTGTGGAAACTTAACACTGGACTTCAAGCAACTTGGGCTATGAGCTTCTCCACCCTTCCTCCAGACTCTAGGACCTTGGTTTCCAATTGAAATACAAAACTTGCTCTCATCTGAAAAGAGGACTTTGGACCACTGGGCAACAGTCCAGTTCTTCTTCTCCTTAGCCCAGGTAAGACACCTCTGACGTCTGTGGTTCAGGAGTGGCTTAACAAGAGGAATACGACAACTGTTGCCAAATTCCTTGACACGTCTGTGTGTGGTGGCTCTTGATGCCTTGACCCCAGCCTCAGTCCATTCCTTGTGAAGTTCACTCAAATTCTTGAATCGATTTTGCTTGACAATCCTCATAAGGCTGCCGTTCTCTCGGTTGGTTGTGGATCTTTTTCTTCCACACTTTTTCCTTCCACTCAACTTTCTGTTAACATTCTTGGATACAGCACTCTGTGAACAGCCAGCTTCTTTGGCAATGAATGTTTGTGGCTTACCTAGTGAACCAAACTGAGAGACCATTTTGAAGGCTCAGGAAACCTTTGCAGGTGTTTTGAGTTGATTAGCTGATTAGCATGTCACCATATTCTAATTTGTTGAGATAGTGAATTGGTGGGTTTTTGTTAAATGTGAGCCAAAATCATCACAATTAAAAGAACCAAAAACTTAAACTACTTCAGTCTGTGTGCATTGAATTCATTTAATAAACGAGTTTCACAATTTGAGTTGAATTACTGAAATAAATGAACTTTTCCACGACATTCTAATTTATTGAGATGCACCTGTATATTTATCTGTAATCAGTACTATATGAAACTAAGTATATAAATGTTCATAAAGTTTTTTTACAAGGTAGTCTGTTGTGTAAAGGAAACCCTAGGTCTGCAGGTTCAAAACATTTTTTTTGTTTGTTTGTTTGTTTTTCCAATCTCAAATGGTGGTGCTATTCATCATAGTGCCAAATATAGGTACTGTTAATTTCTGTCAGTATAAAGAAAAAAAAAAAAAAATATATGACACTTTCACTTTTATATACAGAACAGAAGTAGAAAGAATGGAGAGCAATGTAGGTATTAATAAATGTAGAAAAATGCTGCTAAGAAGGTCTAATGGCTACTTATCAATATCAGGTGTAAATTATTCCAATATTATTGGTGCCCTTGGTAATGATGGGCTTAATGAGAGAATTTGAACCTTTAATTAAAAAGACATTTATTTGAAGCCAATAAATTATTATGAAAAAAATGTATCTGAATCATGGGCTGCATCCAAAATCATGTACTGTGACAGTAGGTACCTCATTCGATGTAGTACCTACTGCACGGCCATTGAAACAGTATGTACTAATCGGTATGTGTGTGTATTATGACTACAATCCCGGACATACTACATCCGCCATGTTAGCATTGTCATGTGACCTTTGACGTCATCATAAACACAAAAATCTTAAACAAGTTAACAGTTTATTCGGGTATTATTAAATAAGTCTTGTTTAACCAAAGTTTAATACTTAAGAAGAGCTGACGCTGTCTTCCGTGATTTTTTTTTCTGAGCTCATCCACACCAGTCCCATTGGACTGCAACGATGTTCACCTTCCCGCGGTTCAGCCGACTGCCGACGACTCCTCGGATGACTCGACAGCAAATGGACATCACCCCCCCTCCCTCCCCTGTCCCCCGTTGTCGCCCGGACCGAGTCGGGTTTTTACTGAAGGGGCAGCCTCTTCCGGCTAAGCTGCTCCTACTCCTTCTCCTAATTGCCGGAATTGAGCCCAACCCGGGCCCTCGTCCACCCGTTCGCTACCCCTGTACCACCTGTGGCACATCCGCCCGTTTCAATTCCCTGGAATGTTCAACCTGCCCGAACCAGTCCCATTGCATTATGGGATTGTTTGACTCACATAGTGTCCATCGGTTGCACACTGCAAAATCTCGCCAGAAGCAGTACACCATCCGGGTATTACTGAGAATTCAGACATACTACCCCTCTGGCATACTGCTTTTCCCCTACTATATAGTAGGTAAGTATGTGGTTTCAGACGCAGCCAATAACGGACCACAAACACGAGTAGGGCCGGAAGTGTTCTCCACTGGAAGCCGGGACGACGAGTTGCTGAAGAGCCGGGTTTTATATATGCTGCTGATGAGGTGAGTAATGAGAAGCAGGTGAGTCTAATGAGGCACAGGAGGTGGAACGCCAGAGGTGGTTGGCAACACTGGGTTGTGCCTGAAGCATAGAGTCCGGAAGTGACTCGGATATGGAGGAAGAGTTAGATAGAAACAAAAATAGCAAGTGGACTTTAGTAGAAAAACGTAAAAGAAGGAAGGACTGGAGTCAAACGTCAGGTACAGAAAGTGAGAGAGAAGATATTCAGTGTATAAAAAAGGAAAGGATTATAAGGTATTGGTGAAGTTTGTCAGAAGGTGTAAATAATGTGAATCCTTTAAAATTGACAAACATTGAAAGAAACGATTGGAAACATTGAAAGTGCGAAGATGTTGCGAGATGGTAAAATTATCCAATTCTGTAAAGAATAGCAAATGACAAAAGGCAGCTTTAGGGATTAAGATCTTATTAGGACAAAAAGTAGCATGTGATGTTATGGGAGAAAAGAAATGGATGAGAGGAGTAATCACAGGAATACCTACTAATGTTGAAAAGCTTGTCAGGAGCTAAAGTGATGGACACAAGGAGGCTGAAATATACTCGAAACAAGGAGAAGACCATGAATATGGAAAGTGTGAGGAAGGTACCAAGCCAAAATGCTGCAATTGTGGGGGAGAACATAGCACGGGATATAGAGGATGTCAAGTAAGGAAAAATGCTGCTAAGGTACAAATTGTTACAGAAGTATTAACATATGCCGAAGCAATAAAACTCGTTTAGGTGACAGAAACGAAAGAAGTCGAGAAGATAGGTGCAGTCCAGAGGATAAGGAACAAATGTCTGAACCAAGAAAAGGCAAATGAAAATAATATCATGGTGGATAAGTTGGCATTCATTACGTTTATTGTGGAAGTAGTGAACTGCTCAGCCAAAAATGAGAGTAGAAGGGAAAAGTAAAAATAATCATATGAGCAGCAGGCAAGTATTTGACGGTAGATGCAATAACAGTTGATCAGATCAAAGAAAAGCTAAAAATGCAAGTTACTAATAACCAGACTATATGTGGAGGCTCATAATGGTGCTGATAATCTTGCATTGGAATGCAAGAAGCTTAATATAAAAAAAGCAAGAATTCAAAAAATGTATATATAATTTCAAGACTAAACCTCATATAATATGTGTACAAGAATCTTCGTTAAAACCAAATTTAAACTTTGTGGTTCAAGGGTATTCTGCAGTGCGCAGAATACTGTAGGACATCAGCACAAGCAGCATCACGTAATTCACAAAATTAAAACCGGAAGAAATAAAACAATGGCTCCTCTCAGCCAGAGAACCCAAAAGAAACTCTGGACCAAAATGTTATTTACCAACTTCACTCAGCCATAAAACAAGGAATCTACACCCAGACACTGAGGAGCGAGTGTTAAAGGCATCCCTGACCCAGAACTGAACCCTCTCGACCACAGAAACTGCTCTAAAATGCAGTGATTTAGGCCTTTGGGCCAGACCAGATTGCTTAGTCAGCAGATAAGTCCAAAGGACCTCACCATTAAGGCCAATAAATTCTGGAAGAAAGAGCGGGGGGGGGGGCTACCCCTTGAAATGAGACCTAGGAAAAGTCTACACAAAGCCCACATTCCACAGTCAGATCAATCGGAGCCTACCAGAAGCAATAACTGTGGAAATTAATTAATCTTTGAACAACTGCAATCACCTATTTTCTGCCATGTGTTGTTCTATTTTCTTCACGTGTATCACCATTAAGTTGCCACTAATTGTTCCATTTATTTAGCATGTATGAGTATAGGAGCACTAGGAGGATCATTGTGTTTTAATATTAGTAATGTACTTTAAGTATAGTCAAATATGTCTTGTTTGGTATGTATGAGTTCATTGAGTGATTTCCTAAATCATAAGAGTAATGAAATTTGTGTAGAATGTTTCTGGTATGTACATGTGATATTTCAGGACAAAGTTTAATCCACACCTCATTGAAAAGTGTGGAACCACCCATCTGCAGAGACAATGGGCTGATTAGCATAGTAGGTGGAGAATCTGGCTAACACCCCACCCAAAGATAATGTTGATTGGAGGAAGCATTCTGGGCTGGACTAGCCAAGAAAGTGTTAAAATCCTAAGAACACAAGAGGAACTTGCTCTCTTGTCTCTTTTGCCTCTTCTCATGAAACTTATCGCTTAAGCTCTTACTCTCAAGGACGGAGTCAGCGGAGGGTCTCCAGAGCCAATAGAGAATTCTCCCCAATCAACGTCGGGGAGATCAGATCACATTACCGGCCTAAATTAATAAGTTGATGATTCGTTCAGATCAATGTCTGTGAAATAGCATGCAACACTAGAAACTTGGAACTTCATTCACTGTTCATTATCACCTGTTTGTGTGTGTGTGTGTGTGTATATATGCATGCGTGCGTGCATGTGTTTGTGTTAGATTAGTTTCTGTGTCATAGAATAGTTCAATAAAGTCTTGTCTTTTCTTAAATATACGTGTTCTTGCTTACAAGTGTCCATTGCCTTGAATTGTGATTCTGCTACGTGCTCTTAAAATAATATTTCACTGTTTAGGATATTATTGCCGGTGGCCACAGAGGTAATATCTAATGCATAATTAATTAATACACTAAGTTCAACTTCGAATAGTTGATCAGTAATACTAAATTAACAAAATTTCTCCTTTCCAGCTGATCTGCTAATCTCTCCTACATATTTGGAGGAAATTACAAGTAGCTCAATCTAAACAGTTCATTTTTACTTGCGTAAAATGCTGGAGAATGTATCAGCTTAACCCAAACAGCTAATTTTCCCTACAATACCTAAAGCACTATTCGGACGGGACTAGTTTTACATGGGGACATTAGAGAAATTCGTGTTTCACAGACGTACTTCGCGATTTTAATCCCGTCCAAATCTGCCAAGTCTGTGTGTTTCCTCACACAATCTCCATAAAAATTCCAGAGCAAATTACCTACAGTGAGGGGGAAAAAGTATTTGATCCCCTGCTGATTTTGTATGTTTGCCCACTGACAAAGAAATGATCAGACTATAATTTTAATGCTAGGTGTATTTTAATAGTGAGAGACAGAATAACAACAAAAAAATCCAGAAAAATGCATTTCAAAAAAGTTATAAATTGATTTGCATTTTAATGAGTGAAATAAGTATTTGATCCCCTATCAATCAGCAAGATTTCTGCCTCCCAGGTGTCTTTTACACAGGAAATGAGCTGAGATTAGGAGCACTCCCTTTAAGAGAGTGCTCCTAATCTTAGCTGTTACCTGTATAAAAGACACCTGTCCACAGAAGCAATCAATCAATAAGATTCCAAACTCTCCACCATGGCCAAGACCAAAGAGCTGTCCAAGAGTGTCGGGGACAAGATTGTAGACCTACACAAGGCTGGAATGGGCTACAAGGCTGGAATGGGCTACAAGGCCATCGCCAAGCAGCTTGGTGAGAAGGTGACATCAGTGGTGTGATTATTCGCAAATGGAAGAAACACAAAATAACTGTCAGTCTCCCTCAGTCTGGGGCTCCATGCAAGATCTCACCTCATGGAGTTTCAATGATCATGAGAACGGTGAGAAATCAGCCCAGAACTACATGGGAGGATCTTGTTAATGATCTCAAGGCAGCTGGGACCATAGTCACCAAGAAAACAATTGGTAACACACTACGCCGTGAAGGATTGAAATCCTGCAGTGTCCGCAAGGTCCCTCTGCTCAAGAAAGCACATGAACAGGCCCTCGGTCTGCACATTAAGGTCCTGGAGTGGCCTAGCCAGTCTTCAGACCTTAATCCCATAGAAAATCTGTGGCGGGAGCTGAAGGTTCGAGTTGCCAAACGTCAGCCTCGAGATCTTAATGACTTGGAGAGGATCTGTAAAGAGGAGTGGGACAAAATCCCTCCTGAGATGTGTGCAAACCTGGTGGCCAACTACAAGAAACGTCTGACCTCTGTGTTTGCCAACAAGCATTTTGCCACCAAGTACTAAGTCGAAGGGGTCAAATACAGCCGTGGCCAAAAGTTTTGAGAATGACACAAATATTAATTTTCACAAAGTCTACTGCTTCAGTTTTTATGATGGCAATTTGCATATACTCCAGAATGTTATGAAGAGTGATCAGATGAATTGCAATTAATTTCAAAGTCCCTCTTTGCCATGAAAATGAACTTAATCCCAAAAAAACATGTCCACTGCATTTCAGCCCTTCCACAAAAGGACCAGCTGACATCATGTCAGTGATTCTCTCATTAACACAGGTGAGAGTGTTAACGAGGACAAGGCTGGAGATCACTCTGTCATGCTGATTGAGTTAGAATAACAGACTGGAAGCTATAAAAGGAGGGTGGTGCTTGAAATTATTGTTCTTCCTCTGTTAACTATGGTTACCTGCAAGGAAACATGTGCAGCCATCATTGCTTTGCACAAAAAGGGATTCACAGGCAAGGATATTGCTGCTAGTAAGATTGCACCTAAATCAACCATTTATCGGATCATCAAGACCTTCAAGGAGAGAGGTTTAACTGTTGTGAAGAAGGCTTCAGGGCGCCCAAGAAAGTCCAGCAAGCGCCAGGACCGTCTCCTAAAGTTGATTCAGCTGCAGGATCGGGGCACCACCAGTGCAGAGCTTGCTCAGGAATGGCAGCAGGCAGGTGTGAGTGCGTCTGCACGCACAGTAAGGCGAAGACTTTTGGAGGATGGCCTGGTGTCAAGAAGGGCAGCAAAGAAGCCACTTCTCTCCAGGAAAAACATCAGGGACAGACTGCTATTCTGCAAAAAGTATAGGGATTGGACTGCTGAGGACTGGGGTAATGTCATTTTCTATGATGAATCCCCTTTCCGATTGTTTGGGGCATCTGGAAAAAAGCTTGTCCGGAGAAGAAAAGGTGAGCGCTACCATCAGTCCTGTGTCATGCCAACAGTAAAGCATCCTGAGACCACTCATGTGTGGGGTTGCTTCTCAGCCAAGGGAGTGGGCTCACTCACAATTTTGCCTAAGAACACAGCCGTGAATAAAGAATGGTACAAAAACATCCTCAGAGAGCAACTTCTCCCAACCATCCAAGAACAGTTTGGGGATGAACAATGCCTTTTCCAGCATGATGGGGCACCTTGCCACAAGGCAAAAGTGATAACGAAGTGGCTCGGGGAACAAAACATCGACATTTTGGGTCCATGGCCAGGAAACTCCCCAGACCTTAATCCCATTGAGAATTTGTGGTCAATCCTCAAGAGGCGGGTGGACAAACAAAAACCCACAAACTTTGACAAACTCCAAGCATTGATTATGCAAGAATGGGCTGCCGTCAGTCAGGATGTGGCCCAGAAGTTGATTGACAGCATGCCAGGGCGAATTGCAGAGGTCTTGAAAAAGAAGGGTCAACACTGCAAATATTGACTCTTTGCATAAACTTCATGTAATTGTCAATAAAAGCCACTGACACTTATGAAATGCTTGTGATTATACTTCAGTAACAGTTAGTAACATCTGACAAAAAGATCTAAAAACACTGAAGCAGTAGACTTTGTGAAAATTAATATTTGTGCCATTCTCAAAACTTTTGGCCACGGCTGTACTTATTTCACTCATTAAAATGCAAATCAATTTATAACTTTTTTTGAAATGCGTTTTTCCGGATTTTTTTGTTATTATTCTGTCTCTCACTGTTAAAATACACCTACCATTAAAATTATAGACTGATCATTTCTTTGTCAGTGGGCAAACGTACAAAATCAAAATCAAATAAGTTTTTTTCCCTCACTGTACTCTTTTTTGGCTAACTCGGTGATCCTCTGAGAAATCTAATCCCGTCCGAATGCGAATGTCTGTGATTGCCCGAGAATATTTTTTTCACAATGCTTTTCCTTGTGTGTTTTGGCCAATGTGAACTACCGTAGAAGCTCTTTTGCACGCATTTTCTGCTTGCTGCGTGTAATGGATGTAAATGTTTTTGCTACCCAGCGAAGAAATAAAAAAATAAAATCAACACGAACAGCCAGATCACGTAAACTGTTAAGACTAGCCACTGTAATATCAGTCAGGTGATTACTCACCTTCATTTCTGCACTCAATTATATAATTTTTTAATTATGTAAGTAATCACGTCCATTTCAATAGGTTTATTATAAGTATCCAGTTCTATAAAATCATGTGAAATTTATTTTAGTAAGTTTTTTTTTAATAAGTAATTTTAATAAATTAAAATCAAATCAATAAATTAAGAAATTTTCTTTTTAAATTTAAAACTACTTATTTTAAAAAACAAAGTTTAAAAGCAATAAATTTGATCACCTGAATGAATTGAATGTGTTCAATGTCATTTTGATCATGTGCCTGAAATGTACTTTTATATAGTTTACAGTATGTAGTGCCATCAAGTGCCAAGAAGGACTGTACCAGTAGCTTTTGGGAGACAGATGTGCACCAGAATTTTGGGGAAACTGAGTGGTAGCTGAACTTCAGAATGCCAAAGCAGGCTTTCTTAAGTCTATGTGACCTTCTTTATCCTTACATACAAAAGCAGTCCACAACAATGAAGACCACAGTGTGTTTGGAAAAAAGGGTTGCTATAACACTTTACAAGTTAGCAAGTAACATTGAATTCCATGATGTTGCCAACATTTTTAGCATTGGGGTGAGCACTGCCTCTGATGTGTTCTGGGAGGTGTGTCAGGGTCTCTGCCAACTGAAAAGGAAGTTTATTAGGAAGAGGTCAAGTCCATAATCACAGGATTTGAAGAGAAGTCAGGGTTTCCCATGTGTGTTGGGGGCCTGGATGGAACACATATTCCAATCATAGCACCCTCCAGCTTTCACACAGATTACTGCAACAGAAAGGGGTGGTACAGTGTGCTATTACAAGGCTTGTTGATCACCAGTACATGTTTCTGGATTTTGATGTTGGCTGGCCTGGGAAGTGCCATGACTCTTATGTTTTCAAAACTCAAAACTGCATGCAAAGCTGGAAAATGGCACCTGCTTTCCACCATTGACCAGGACCATACAAGGTGTTGACATACCTGTGTTGATTGTGGCTGACTCTGCCTACAGCTTATCTCATAATATCATGAAACCGTTCCCGGAAGGAGTGGCAAGAGGGCCCCAACTACAATACAGTGCAGGTCTCAGTAAGGCAAGGATTCACGTGGAACATGCATTTGGCCGTCTAAAGGCCAAATGCATGGCGCTGCCTAATAAAGCACAATGACAGTCAAACAAAAACATTAAGTTTGTTGTTGCAGCTTGCATTGTGCTGCACAACTTTTGTGAGTCTTGGAAGTTAGATTTCCCACAGGAGGAGAACACAACAGAGCAGCCTGAGGATGAAGAGCCAGAGCAGGAGCATACAGATGATGATCCAGATCAGGGCACCCTCGTTACACCCCAGCAGCTTGACCAGGCCTGCTATACTGCTGACCAAATCTGTGAGGCATTAGTATTGCATATTTTTGAAAACCAGTGATTGTTCATGTGTGCAGCATCATTAAACACATTTCTCTGGACCTTTTGATAAAGTTTTTTTTCTTTTCTGTATTACCTTAAGCGCTCTTGTAAATATCTGTTTTGTAAGAACATCTGTAATATTTACAGAAAAAAGTTATATTTTCCCTGAACAATTTAGATATTTAATAAAACTTATGACACTTATGAAACTTTTGTCTCTTTACTTATGACTAAAATGAATGACATTCAACATCTTCAAGTTTTGCCATTAGGCATTAAAATAGAAAAAATGTAAATGTTGCATAGTGCAAAAACATAACCTATTACACTCTCACAACATCACTGCTACTAGAAGAGTGTTCTTCAAACTTGTGCAAACAAGTGCAACTGCACAATAAAAAAACCAAAACAAAATCACATAGGCCTACTTATAATGAGTTCTAGCTGTCATGGCTTTGGTCAGACAATGTTGATCATGTAACTGTGCTCTTGATGGGTTTTGGTGCAAGACTTCTCCAGGTGGAGAAGCAAAAGTATCAGATGGATAATACTGCTGAGCTGGATGTTGATATTGTGCAAATGAAGTTGAGGGTCCATACTGTGGCACTGTAGGTCTAAGCACTTGCAGAATTTGAACCACGAATTGCTGGGTATCTCGAGCACGCCTGTCTTCAGCTTCCTGACGCTTCATCTCAAACTCAAGATGTGCTCTTTCCAGATCCAGTGTGGCCTGCTGGAACTGTCTCTCCCAGGCCATGTGTTCCTTGTCAAGATGCTGTTCAGCCTCTGCTGCTGTTGTATCTTTGGCATTTATGTCTTGTTGTCATATGATGCAATGCAATTTTGTGATCTTTCTCATCAGGACATAAACATAATGTTTATCCCTCTCTCCATGGCCTCCATGATTTGAGTTTTTTTGCCTTTGTTTTTACATCCTGATGAGAAAGATCACAAAATTGCATTGCACCATATGACAACAAAACATAAATGTTGACAGTTACAGAGAATCAGATGTGTAGAGGGAATATTTCTAATTCCATGATTACTTATGCAGGCTTATTTAAAACAACAATAAAGCATTAAAACAACATACTTGTAATGATGGGATTTTGGCCGGGATTTTGGCCAGGATTGGAGGTCTGCTCTGACCTAAGACCTCTGTCATCTTCAGATGCTGTCGTTGTAGCTGCCTGGTCTCCTGATATATCTGATATTCCAGATAATGCTGGACTGGTACCTGTGACAAAATATATGATTTTGCACATTTGAGGGCTGCAAGATATTATTTCAATAGCAATGTTGACATTTTGTAAGGGACAAGTTTGACAAACTTACATGGATTTTCTTGTTCATCTGAGCTTGACACATCCATATGTCCATCCCCAGGCTTAGTCATTGGGTTGGCAGTATTGATTAAATTACTAACTCGTAAACATGTAGGATTATTGTGTCTCTATTACTAGCTACAGTTCACTGTATTTTCTTAGTTATGTCTATTTTATTTTCATACGAAGGCTTATGTACATTTATGACTTCAGCAAAACCCTTCGTTAACACGATTTTAAAAGGTGCTATTTGAATATAAAGCTTTATTTCTCAGTTTCTTTACTAATAGGGGTTACAGTTACCGATAGGCTAACTACTTCTGTACACTGTTAATTTTTCAACAAATACAAAATTAATAATTGTGAAAGTAGCAGCTAACCAAGAACAGAGTCCAGTTCTTCATAGAATGGGCAGTGTTGTGGGTCCAACTCCGTCTTCTTGTTATGCTTCACACATTTGCGGTAACATCGTTTTAGATATTCTATACGGTCTTTGTACTTCATCCAGTCAAAGGTGTTTTGTATGGATGGAGAAACCTCACAAACCTTTTTTCAAATTTCCTCCCAAATCTTGTGGTTATGTATGCAATTTTCAAACTGAAACTGAAATGTAGGTTCATTCCAAACAGAAATTAAAGCTAATGTTTCTTCCTGACTCCAGTGGCTTGCTTTCTTTTTCGCCGCCAACCTTACGTTGCCGAGATGTACAAAACAGACACTCCCTCCTCTGTAATAAATATGGAGATGTTAGTCCGATCCGAATCGATACATGGAATCACAGACATTGGGTTATAAGAATTATAACTCAAACTATGTTTAGAAAACTAGTCCCGTCCGAATAGTGCTTATGATAGGATTAAAGGAAATGGAGGGGCAGTAGTAACTTTTATTAAACAAGGAGTAGCATACAGGGAGGTTGGTGTGAATGAGGAATTTGAATTGGTAGTGGTTGAAGTTAGAGCTGGAAATCAGAGTATAATTAGATTAAATAAGGACTTAATTAAAAACATTAGAGGAGAAGGACATTTTAGATTAGTGTGGTGTGGGGATTTTAATGAGCACAGTAATTTGTGGGGAAGTGAATATAATGATCCAAATGGGAATGTTGTAGAAGAAATGTTAGATTGTAATGATCTGGAGTGTCTTAATGATGGAAGTGTAAAAAGAATAGATGTAATTAGAAAACATAATTCAGCAATAGATTTAACAATTGTATCACAAAATTTAGCAAGACTGTAAATGGGAAGTATTAGTACTTTGGTACTACAGGAAGTGATCACTGTCCTATTAAATGTAAAATAGGGGTAGAAGTGGAAGAATGTCAAGAGGAGAAAATTATGGAGGTTTAAATCAGCAAATTGGGATAAATTCAAAGAATTATGTGAGGTTAAAATGGCAAATATAGAAACCAACTTTGAAGATGTAGAGGAGTTAAGTAATAAAATAAACATGCTTATCTGTAGTACAGCACAAGAGGTAACAGGCAAGAATAAAAAGGTGAGAGTGATTAAGGCTGTGCCCTGGTGGACAGAAAAATGTAGTGAGGTGATTAGAAACAGGAATAAGGCATTTAAAAAAGTTAATTAAACAAATCGCATTCTTTTGATGATTACATAAGATATAAGAGAACTCAAGCAGAAGTAATAAGAGTAAGTAAGAGAGAGTATTGGAAACAATTTTGTGATAAAATTGGTGAAAGTATAGATATAAGTTAAATGTGGAATATGATTAGGAGGATAGGAGGGATACAAACATACAAAAGTATACCGGTTTTAATAAGAGAGAAGATATAGTATGTCTAATGAAGAAAAGGCAGAGAGGAACTAGCAGAAGCTGTAAATTGATGGAAAAAATTGTAATAGCCAGATTAAATTATGTGATAGAAAGAGATAATCTATTGTGCCCTCACCAAAGCGGTTTTAGAAAAGAACGCAATACAATGGATTCAATCATATGCCTAGAATCAGAAATTAGAAAGGCAATAGTGAATAAAGAAATCTTAGTAGGGGTGTTTTTTGATGCGGAAAAAGCATATGATATTGCTATGGAAAGAGGGACTTCTAATCAAATTAGGTAAGATGGGAATTAAAGGTAAACTATATAATTGGATAATGGGTTTTCTAATGGACAGGACCATCTAAGTAAGGTTCGGTACAGGTTTGGTAAGGTCAAACAAATTCTAAGATCTATAATATTGACAATGGTACGCCACAAGGAAGTGTTTGTAGCCCAGTTCTACACAACATTATGATAAATGACATCTTTTCAGGAATTGGACAAGGAATGGGTAAATCCCTTTATGTGGACGATGGTGCATTGTGGAAAAGGGGAAAAAATGCAGCATATGTGGAAAGTAGTACGCAGAAAGCAGTTAAAGAAGTAGAAAAATGGGAGAATAATTGGAACTTCAGACTGTCAGTAGAAAAAACAAAAGTGGTGTTTTTCAAAAAAAAAGAAAGAAAGAAAGAAAGAAAAATAAATCACCAATAATTAAGTTAAAACTATATGGTCAAACATTGGAGCAAGTTCCAGAAATTAGGTTTGGATGTATAGTTCAGCATCAGTATCTATGCTAAAGAAAATAAGTGGCATACATTCTAAAGCCCTAAGAATAGGATGTGGGGCATTTAGAACCTCTCCCATCTCAGTTATAAAGGTGGAAATGGCAGAGATACCTTTAGAAATCCGGAGACTCAAGTTAAAGTTGGTGTTCTCTGAGGGGACATGTAGGAGCTCATCCAGTTAAAGAAGTCTTAACAACAAGGCAGCGGTAGCTCAGTGGTTAAGAAGTTGGGCTACTGATTGGAAGGTCATAAGTTCAAATCCAAGCACCGCCAAGCTGCCACTGTCTGGTCCTTGAGCAAGGCCCTTAACCCTCAATTGCTGAGATATATAAATTAAATAAATGTAAGTTGCTCTGGATAAGGGTGTGTGCCAAATGCCTTAAATGTAAATATATTAGAAGAATGCTGGGAACATGAGTATGTAAATTATAGGAGTTTTGGTTGGAATGCTGATAAAGATGCAAAGAAAATAGGAATTGACTATAGAAATTAGTCCTATGGTGATTATATCTGTGATTCCTCCTTGGCTGTTTCAGATGCCAGTGGTTGATTTCCAATTGCACAGTAAAATAAACGATAAGGAAAGGATTTTGCCTAAAGATGAAATAGTGACACAATATCTGAAGCAAAACTACTACATTAACATCCAAATACAGGTGCATCTCAATAAATTAGAATGTCGTGGAAAAGTTTGTTTATTTCAGTAATTCAACTCAAATTGTGAAACTTGTGTATTAAATAAATTCAATGCACACAGACTGAAGTAGTTTAAGTCTTTGGTTCTTTTAATTGTGATGATTTGGCTCACGTTTAACAAAAACCCACCAATTCACTATCTCAACAAATTAGAATACTTCATAAGACCAATAAAAAAAAACATTTTTAGTCAATTGTTGGCCTTCTGGAAAGTATGTTCATTTACTGTACATGTACTCAATACTTGGTAGGGCCTCCTTTTGCTATAATTGCTGCCTCAATTCAGCATGGCATGGAGGTGATCAGTTTGTGGCACTGCTGAGGTGGTATAGAAGCCCAGGTTTCTTTGACAGTGGCCTTCAGCTCATCTGCATTTTTTGGTCTCTTGTTTTTCATTTTCCTCTTGACAATACCCCATAGATTCTCTATGGGGTTCAGGTCTGGTGAGTTTGCTAGCCAGTCAAGCACACCAACACCATGGTCATTTCACCAACTTTTGGTGCTTTTGGCAGAGTGGGCAGGTGCCAAATCCTGCTGGAAAATGAAATCAGCATCTTCAAAAAGCTGGTCAGCTGAAGGAAGCATGAAGTGCTCCAAAATTTCTTGGTAAACGGGTGCAGTGACTTTGGTTTTCAAAAAACACAATGGACCAACACCAGCAGATGACATTGCACCCCAAATCATCACAGACTGTGGAAACTGAACACTGGACTTCAAGCAACTTGGGCTATGAGCTTCTCCACCCTTCCTCCAGACTCTAGGACCTTGGTTTCCAAAAGAAATACAAAACTTGCTCCCATCTGAAAAGAGGATATTGGACCACTGGGCAACAGTCCAGTTCTTCTTCTCGTTAGCCCAGGTAAGACGCCTCTGACGTTATCTGTGGTTCAGGAGTGGCTTAACAAGAGGAATACGACAACTGTAGCCAAATTCCTTGACACGTCTGTGTGTGGTGGCTCTTGATGCCTTGACCCCAGCCTCAGTCCATTCCTTGTGAATTTCACTCAAATTCTTGAATCGATTTTGCTTGACAATCCTCATAAGGCTGCAGTTCTCTCGGTTGGTTGTGCATCTTTTTCTTCCACAATTTTTCCTTCCACTCAACTTTCTGTTAACATGCTTGGATACAGCACTCTGTGAACAGCCAGCTTCTTTGGCAATGAATGTTTGTGGCTTACCTAGTGAACCAAACTGAGAGACCATTTTGAAGGCTCAGGAAACCTTTGCAGGTGTTTTGTGTTGATTAGCTGATTGGCATGTCACCATATTCTAATTTGTTGAGATAGTGAATTGGTGGGTTTTTGTTAAACGTGAGCCAAAATCATCACAATTAAAAGAACCAAAGACTTAAACTACTTCAGTCTGTGGCATTGAATTCATTTAATACACGAGTTTCACAATTTGAGTTGAATTACTGAAATAAATGAACTTTTCCATGACATTCTAATTTATTGAGATGCACTTGTATATACAGGTGGTTAAAAAAAAATCCAGATTCTGGGTGTATAGCAGCAACTGTGCATATTCCTCATTTCAAATACAATATTGATAAAAGACTGTCTAATGATATATCAGTATTCACTACAGAAATTATAGCAATTCTAGTGGCTTTACAGTGAGTGCAAGAAACTCAGCCTATAAATGTAGTGGTATGTTCAGACTCATACTCAGCATTATGCAGTTTAAATAGTGGCAAATCAATATCAAGACAGGATATATTATATGAATTATTACAGAACCTATATAGAATAAATAAAATAGGAGTAAACATGACATTTTTATGAATACCATGTAGGGGTAAAGGGGAATGAGGTGGTGGATAGTCTGGCTAAGACTGCATTGACACATGAAGAGATTGATATAAAAGAGGAGTAAAAAAAAAACAGGGAGTCAAAAGGGAGACATTTCCTCAGTTTAAACATTTTATATGTTTTCTATGTTCTATTGTGAATAACATATGGATTTATGAGATTTGAAAATTATTGCATTCTGTTTTTATTTACATTTTACACAGCATCCCAGCTTTTTTGGAATTGGGGTTGCACATTAAAATGCATAATTTGATAATAACATGAAAATCGTGAACAGGAATGTATGGAAAGTTATTATTAATCAAATATGCAGTAACACACTATTCTCTTATCAAACACCTATGTGCTTACACGTGTAGGCTTTGGACGCTGAAAACGCGATTTAGATTGTTTCAAGCCTCTGGAAGCACGGGAAGTTGGTTTTTCTAATAAACACATATATGCGCATGCATGAAGGACACTTCTACGATCTTTCTCACATGTTTATGATGGAATATGATTGTTTATGATACAAAATGTGATTGTTTACATTAAAATGCATAATTTGATAATAAATTGAAAATCTTGAAATGGAATGTGTCGAAAGTTATTATTAATCAAATATGCACTAAAACACTGTTCTCACTATATGCGTAAACATATGTGCCAGAGGTGGTCTTTAAATATGGTGGTGGCTCTTTAATGATTTGGGGCTATTTTTCTGCCAGAGGACCTGTACTGCCTCTGCCAGAAAGCTTAAAATGGGCCATGGTTGGATCTTCCAGCAGGACAATGATCCAAAACATACATCAAAATCAACACAAAAATGGTTTACTGACCACAAAATCAAGGTCCTCCATGGCCATCCCAGTCCCATGACTGGAAAACCATAGAAAACCTGTGGGGTGAACTAAAGAGGAGAGTCCACCAGCATGGACTGCAAAATTTGAAGGATCTGGAGAGATTCTGTATGGAGGAGTGGTCTCAAATCCCTTGCTATGTATTCTCCAACCACATCAGGCATTATAGAAGAAGAGCTGTTATTGACTAAAAAGGTGCCAATAATTGTTGCACACCTACAGTGTATCTAACAAAGAAATACGAAATATGATTGTCTACATTAAAATGCATAATATGATAAAGTGTGAACAAGTGAAAATCATGAAAAAGAATGTGTGGAAAGTTATTATTAATCAAATGTGCACTAACACACTGTTCTCTATGTGCTTACATGTGTGCTTCAGGCGGGAAATTGGTTTTTCTAACAAATGCATATATGCACGTGCATCAAGTACTCTTCTATGACATTTGTCACATGTTCAGGATGAAATGAGATTGTTTAAATTAAAATGCATAATCTGATAAAGTGAAAATCCTGTAAAGGATTGTGTAGAACATCATTGGTCATCAAATATGCACTAACACACTGTTGTTCTATCAAACCTCTTTGTGCTTGGGTCATTCTTAGGATTCGGTGTCTTTTCAGTCCCTTCACTTTGTGTTAATAATACAAATTGGAACAATCACTGAAATAGAACTTCCATATACAAATTGATAGATTTACAACTTTTTAACGTTATGCACAAAAAAAGCCAAAATAACAAATAAATACAACATTAGTTTACATTTTAAAGTTTGTTTTACATTGGAAAGCCATTCATTAACTGTATCCCTGTATATTTCCCCAACATTTTAATAGGCTTTTTTAACTACAAAATGATGAAAACCCATGCAAGTTTAGCTTTAATTAAAATCAGAATATTGGTACTTTACTTTCTATATAGTTTTTTTTGTTTGTTTGTTTTATGATTTTTCAAAGAAAACTGAGGTTTTATAATTGTCCCTCACTTGAGTTCAACGCCGTTACCGTGTAAGATTTCCCCATATTTTAAAATTAATGGTGTGATATTTCTGACATCACAATTGATGAAGTGACATCATCAGAGTCTTTTTGACCACATGGTGAAAGCGGAGGAACGTGTCTCTTATGATTTTTACGAATATGTCATGTTATTTACAGTTTTATTGACCTCGTCAAGCTTAATAATTCAACTCTGTTACAGGAATAAATCATAGTAATCAAATTTTTTTTTTACAAAAAAAATTCTCTGGGTGTAATTTACAGATATTCTTATTATAAGAAATGTAGTGGGATGTAATGCTAATTCCTAGCTAAGGCAAATACGAACCATTTTCAACAGAAACTTCAACCCTGTAACATTCAACCCCATAACATTAAAGTAATGGGGTTGACTAGTTGTTACAGGGTTGATCATGTATTGTTTTTTTTTTTTCAACCCCAATTCGAAAAAGTTGGGACAGTATGGAAAAACAAACAAACAAAAAGAGTCATTTGAAAATTCAATTCACCCTGTACTACATTGAAAACGCATTAACACATTATGTTAATTTATTTTTGAAAATATACACTCATTTCAAAGCTGATGACTGCAACACACTCCAAAAACATTGGAACAGTTGACTGTTTACCACTGTGTAACATCACCTTTTCTTTTAATAACACTTATTAAGCGTTTGGGCACTGAAGACAGCAGTTGGTTAAGTTTAGCAAGCAGAATTTTCCCCCATTCATCCATTATGCATTTCAGCGAGGTGAGCCTTCTAAATTGAATGAGCACTTCTTGCCCGGCCCTCACTCGTGCACAGTGTGCAGACAGCTGCCATTCTTCCCAGATTTCCACAAGGAGATCGCGAAATTCTGGAAGCAGCTGTTCTCAGTGCGCATTACAAATGCGGCTGCCTCTGATTTCAGCAATGTTGTGGGGTCAGTGGAGCAAGGGTATGCTTGCATGCTAGCGGTTGAAGAGACACTAGCTGTCCATCTCTCACCATCTCTGGCCTCCTTTTGGAAGGCTCGGCCTGTACTGCCTACAAAGCCCTGTAAGACAACTTCCACGCTTATCGGCAAGACCTATATGGCTGCCGGTCAGGCTGGTTTGGCGCTGCACACTATGGCCGTATTACAGGCCTACCAGGCGGATGTCCTTAGGGACATGGATGCAGGAGTTGGTTTGACCCTGGAGATGGTCAAAGGGCTCCGAAGGGGAAACTCCACTCTCGCAGTTGAATGCTCCATGGCAGGTGTGGTCGCAGCAGAGAGACATCTCTGGTTAAACCTGACAGAGATTAGAGAACGTGAGAATACCTTTTTTTTTAACGCTCCGATCTCGCAGTCTGGTCTTTTTGGCGACATGGTAAGCACAGTCATCTAAAAGTTACGCACAGCAAATCAACAGTCGCCTATAAAATGATTACAATTTGTTGCTTTTCAGCCTGAAATGAAGACGGACACAGTTTTTGTTTTATACAGCTGTATTTACTCAGTGCAACTTATAACATCCAAGTGAAAGATATAACACCGACATGTCAGAAAAAAAATAAAAATATAAAAAAACAGAATCACTGAGTTGGAAAAAGGATCACCCCCTTGCTTTAATTTGCCTTGATTTTTTAATTCCAGCCTTTAGTCTGTTGGGATATATCTCCCCCTCCTAAAAATGACTTAACCCAATAAGGTGTAGTTAATCACCTTCTCAATGGCACACAAAGTCATCTGACTTTCAACTGTGATCAGCTGTGGTCATTTTGATTAGCTCAGCATGAAGAGCTTTCCTGGAGCATTTTGTAGTGCAACTGAAGCAAACAATCAACTGTGGGTGGCAAGGCACTGTCAAAAGATCTCTGGGATGAAGTTGTGGACAGGCACAAGTCAGGAGATGGATACAAAAAAATTTCAAATGCTTTATCAATGTCTAGAAGCACAGTGAAGTCTATTATTAAGAAGTGGAAGGTATTTGGTACAACACAGACCCTCCCTGGATCAGGACATCGCTCCAACCTGGATGAAAGAGCCAGGAGGAAACTGGTCAGAGAGGCTACTAAGAGGCCTACAGCAGCTCTGAGGCAGTTGCAGGAATTTATGACAGATTGGTCATTGTGTGCATTGGACAACAATATCACAAATTCTCCACAAATGTGGCTTGTATGGGAGGGTTGCAAGAAAAAAGCCACCCATGACTGAGCTTTGCCAAAACGCACCTTGAAGATTCTGAGGCCACATGGAAAAAGGTGTTATGGTCAGATGAATTATTTGGCCTCAACACCAAACGATATGTCTGGCGGAAATCCAACGCAGTTCACCATCCAAATAACACCATTTCTACAGTAATGCATGGAGATGGTAATATCCTGTTATGGGGGTGTTTCTCTGCAGCAGACACTGGAGCACTTCTCAGGATTGAAGGAAAATGGATGGGCCAAAATACCGTAAAATTCTTGAGCAAAATCTGCTGTCACAATCAAATTTAACTGAACTTGAGCAGTTCTGCAAAGAAGAGTGGGCAAATATATGAAATAAGTCTAGATGTGCAAAGTTAGTAGAGACATATCCCAACAGACTATAGGCTGTAATTAAAAAATTAAGGCAAATTAAAGCAAGGTGATCCTTTTTCCAACTCAGTGATTTTTTTTTTTAAAATTTTTTCCTGAGATGTTGGTGTTATATTTTTCGTTTCACTTGGTGTTATATCTTTCATTTCACTTGGATGTTATAAGATGCACTGATTAAATACAGCTGGATAAAACAAAAACTGTGTCCGTCTTCATTTCAGGCTGAAAAGCAACGAAATGTGATTATTTTAAAGGAGGGTGATTTCTTTTCTATACCCAGTGTATGTGTATATATATATATATATATATATATATATATATATATATATATATATATATATATATATATATATATATATATATATATATATATATATATATATAAATAATTTTTGTATTTGAATAACTTTGTAATAAATGTGTGTATCCAGGTTAAATTTAACCAGGCACTGGCTGATCATTCCATATCTGAACATCCGAGACTCATAGATGGCATTGTTCTCACCAAGTTTGACACCATTGATGATAAGGTAGGACTTTTCTTGCCTTTACATTATATGTAGATATCTATTTATTTGTACAATTTTATGCTTGAGTGTGTCCCAGTTTTCAGTGTGAAAGTTTTTTGAATGTATTTTTTTTTCCTTTGTAGGTTGGTGCTGCAATTTCCATGACCTACATCAAAAGTCAGCCCATTGTGTTTGTAGGTACAGGACAAACCTATAATGACCAGAGCTGTTGTAAATGCACTCATGAAAGCCTGAGTTGTGTGCAGAATTATGTACATGAGGCCTAGAGCAACTCTGAAGCAGTTGCAGGAATTTATGACAAAGAGTGGTCATTGTGTGCATGAGATAACAATATCACAAATTCTGGAGCACTTGCCAGGATAGAAGGAAAATGGATACAAAATACATTTATGGCATTTGGCAGACACCCTTATCCAGGGCAACTCATATTTTATTTCATTTATACATCTGAGCAGTTGAAGGTTAAGGGCCTTGTTCAAGGGCCCAACAGTGGCAGCTTGGTGGTGCTGGGGTTTGAAATCACAACCTTCCAATCAGTAGTCCAATGTCTTAACCACTGAGCTTCCACTGCCCCAATACTATCAAATTCTTGAGGAAAATCTGCTGCCCTCTGCCAGAAAGATGTCAGTGAGAAGAAAGTTTACCTTACAACATGACAATGAACCAAAGCACACAGCAAAACTGACCACACAGTGGTTGAAGGAGAAAAAGGTGAATGTCCTTGCATGGCCTAGTCAGAGCCCAGACTTAAATCCCATTGAAAATCTGTGGAATGACTTGAAGACTGTAGTCCACAAACGGTCACCATCAAATTTAACTGAACTTGAGCAGTTCTGCAAAGAAGAGTGGGCAAATATTGCAAAGTCTAGATGTGCAAAGTTAGTAGAGACATATCCCAACAGACTAAAGGCTAGAATTAAAAAATCAAGGCAAATTAAAGCAAGGGGTGATCCTTTTTCCAACTCAGTGATTCTTTTTTTTATTATTATTTTTTTCTGACATGGTGTTATATCTTTCACTTGGATGTTGTAAATTGCACTGAGTAAATACAGCAAAAACTGTGTCCGTCTTCATTTCAGGCTGAAAAGCAACAAAATGTGATTATTTTAAAGGGAGGTGATTCTTTTCTATACCCTCTGTATTTGCCTTTCTCCGTGCCGCCCTCCAGAGCCTTGTCTGTCTCTTCCTAGCGAAACGCCTCAGTCGGTGGCAGTTTCCTTGTACAGTCAGTACAACGCGATAGTTCCGGTGTCTCCATGCGACATCACCCTTGGTGTCCAGAAGTTTTAAGCCAGAGCCATATCACTCTGCAGTTCTTGCCCAGTTTCCCACTGAGTCCAAGCAGGGTTGAGCCTGTCCAGTACCTGGATGGGAGACCTCTTGGGGGGAAACTAAGGTTGCTGCTGGAGGTGGTGCTTTTCCTGTGGTCTGTGTAGGTCCTAATGCACTAGTATAGTGTCATGTCCCTGTTCTATATGCTGGGCCCCCTCCATTGGGTCAAATTGTTTTTCCCCTGCTGTGCATACACTTCAGGGAAACATTCTAAAGGATCTGGCCTATGCAGAGGCACAAAACAATTTTATACCCCTCATATCTCAGTCACTCATGGTTGGGGATGCGAGAGGCTTTCCCCCTGCTACAAGCGTCTTATGCCTCTTTCGACCTACGGGGCAGCATGGAAACTTCTGCTAGGGGTGTCTCCATGGGTTCTATGAACCATACAGTATAGCATCCAGTTTCAGTGCAATCCACCTTGCTTCAATGGACTGCTCCCTTCAGATGTTAAGGTAGAACAGGTTCCCATTTAGAGGAAGTTCTCTCGCTCCTGCAAAAAGGTGTGATAGAGGAAGTTCCTCCTTCAGAGGAACAGAGCAGGTTTTACAGCTGCTATTTTCTTGTACTGAAGAAGGATGGAGGTCTGCATCCTATTTTGGACCTGCATCGCCTGAACTACATGCTTGTGAAGTGCAGGTTCAAGATGCTGATGCAGAAAGATATTCTAGCACAGATACAACCAGGAGACTGGTTTGTCATGATAGATCAGGAAGATGCTTATTTTCACATTCAGATCATTCAGAGACACAGGAAGTTCCTCATGTTCACTTTTGGGGGCAAAGCATTCCAGTTTCACGTGCTTCCTTTCGGTCTAGCATTGGCACCTTGCACATTCACAAAGTGCATCGATGCTGCTTTGGCTCTGCTGAGATTCCAAGGCATCAGTGTGTTGAACTACCTCAACGACTGGCTGATTTTAGTGCAGTAATTGAGTGCATTTTCGGTCATTTGCGAGAGTTGGGCCTGAGCCCGAATTTCTGTCTGTGATGGTCTATGGAGTCTGGAAGGGCAGACATCTCTCGTGGCACATGGCTCATGGCAGTGGTAGCTCAGTGGTTAAGATGTTGGGCTACCGATCGGAAGGTCATGAGTTCAAATCCCAGCACCGCCAAGCCACCACTGTTGGGCCCTTGAGCAAGGCCCTTAACCCTCAATTGCTCAGATGTATAAATAAAATAAATGTAAGTCACTCTGGATAAGGGTGTCTGCCAAATGCTGTAAATGTAATACATATAAATTGCTGGGAGATGTTGGCAGTACACTTGGCTCTGAACCTGGGACTTCTGCACTGCCATGTCAATTTCAGGTCGGACAATATGATGGTGGTGTCGTACATAAACCACCAAGGGGAATTATGGTCTCTCTGCTAGCGTGTCATATTCTTCTCTGGACACAGAACAAGTTTCTGTCTCTGAAAGCAGTGCATGAACCTGGTGTCGTCTGGCAGCAGATTTCCTGATGAAGCTTGGACTGAGTTCTGGGAAATGGATGTTGCACCCTCAGGCAGTGAACCTGATTTGGGAACATTTCGGCAGAGCAGAGGTGGATCTGTATGCTTCGAGCGAGACAGCCCGGTGTCCTCTTTGGTTCTGTCTGTCACACCCAGCACCTCTGGGAATAGACTCAATAAATTAGAATGTCGTGAAAAAGTTCATTTATTTCAGTAATTCAACTCAAATTGTGAAACTCGTGTATTAAATAAATTCAATGCACACAGACTGAAGTAGTTTAAGTCTTTGGTTCTTTTAATTGTGATGATTTTGGTTTACATTTAACAAAAACCCACCAATTCACTATCTCAACAAATTAGAATATGGTGACATGCCAATCAGCTAATCAACTCAAAACACCTGCAAAGGTTTCCTGAGCCTTCAAAATGGTCTCTCAGTTTGGTTCACTAGGTAAGCCACAAACATTCATTGCCAAAGAAGCTGGCTGTTCACAGAGTGCTGTATCCAAGCATGTTAACAGAAAGTTGAGTGGAAGGAAAAAGTGTGGAAAAAAAAGATGCACAACCAACCGAGAGAACCACAGCCTTATGAGGATTGTCAAGCAAAATCGATTCAAGAATTTGAGTGAACTTCACAAGGAATGGACTGAGGCTGGGGTCAAGGCATCAAGAGCCACCACAAACAGACGTGTCAAGGAATTTGGCTACAGTTGTCGTATTCCTCTTGTTAAGCCACTCCTGAACCACAGACAATGTCAGAGGCATCTTACCTGGGCTAAGAAGAACTGGACTGTTGCCCAGTTGTCCAAAGTCCTTTTTTCAGATGAGAGCAAGTTTTGTATTTCATTTGGAAATCAAGGTCCTAGAGTCTGGAGGAAGGGTGGAGAAGCTCATAGCCCAAGTTGCTTGAAGTCCAGTGTTCAGTTTCCACAGTCTGTGATGATTTGGGGTGCAATGTCATCTGCTGGTGTTGGTCCATTGTGTTTTTTGAAAACCAAAGTCACTGCATCCATTTACCAAGAAATTTTGGAGCACTTCCTGCTTCCTTCTGCTGACCAGCTTTTTGAAGATGCTGATTTCATTTTCCAGCAGGATTTGGCACCTGCCCACACTGCCAAGAGCACCAAAAGTTGGTTAAATGACCATGGTGTTGGTGTGCTTGACTGGCCAGCAAACTCACCAGACCTGAACCCCATAGAGAATCTATGGGGTATTGTCAAGAGGAAAATAAGAAACAGGAGACCAAAAAATGCAGATGAGCTGAAGGCCACTGTCAAAGAAACCTGGGCTTCCATACCACCGTGCCACAAACTGATCACCTCCATGCCGCACTGAATTGAGGCAGTAATTAAAGCAAAAGGAGCACCTACCAAGTATTGAGTACATGTACAGTAAATGAACATACTTTCCAGAAGGCCAACAATTCACTAAAAATGTTTTTTTTTTATTGGTCTTATGAAGTATTCTAATTTGTTGAGATAGTGAATTGGTGGGTTTTTGTTAAATGTGAGCCAAAATCATCACAATTAAAAGAACCAAAGACTTAAACTACTTCAGTCTGTATGCACTGAATTTATTTAATACACGAGTTTCACAATTTGAGTTGAATTACTGAAATAAATGAACTTTTCCATGACATTCTAATTTATTGAGATGCACCTGTACATGGCTGAGGTCACGCCTGTATGCATTCCCACCGATCAGACTGATCCCGTCAGTTCTGAACAGAATACGGGAAGATGGAATGCGTCTTCTGCTTGTGGCACCTCTATGGCCCTCCCCTTGGGAGATTCCAGTCAGTTGACACAGATACAGGGAAAAATTTGGCATCCTCTGATCAATTACAGTCTTTCTGCTGGAGTGCAAGAGACTATTCAGAATGCCTGGGCTCCTGCCACAAGGATGTTGTATGCCCATAAATGGAGAGTATATGCGTCCTGGTGCAGGGATTGCATTTACATTACATTTACATTCATAGCATTTAGCAGACGCCCTTATCCAGAGCGACGTACAAGAGTGCTTTAAATTCTCCATCAATGAATACTTCATTTCTGCTTCGTACGACTACAACGAAGTGCACTGAACAAAAACAAAATCTTGTTAAAAAGAGAGCAACTGTTAGGATTTTTTTTTTTTTTTTTTTGAGGAAGAAGAAGAAGAAAACACTAATTATCAAGCGGTAAGTATTTAAGAAAGAGGTATGTCTTTAGGCATTTCTTGAAGATAGCCATTTGTAAGCAATAAGAATACACATATCTTTTAGAACAGACGAGACTTTATTGAACTATTATACGACACAGAAACTAATCTAACACACACACACACACACACACACACACACACACACACACACACACAAAAGCAGGGGTGATAACAGCTTTCAACAGAGTGAATGAAGTTCCGGGTTTCTGCTATTTCACAGACCTTGACCTGAATGAACTATCAAATTATTAATTTACCTTCGCTTCTTTTAGAAGGGCTTTAAACTTAATATTATATGCACCAGATTAGCTATGAGCTTGCCTCTTGAATGGTTGTGCTCCTTGTTACGTCATGGTATCGAGGGGGATTCCTGTGAAGGTTATTCGTCAGCGGTCTGGTCGGCATTTGAGTGGAGTCTTGGAAGACCAATCAGAATGCTGAAGGAAATGAAGTCTGAAGTCTGGTAGGCGGGAGGTTTGAAAAGCTGGCAGCGGCTCTGAGCTTGGTCTCCGAGCAGAGTGAGAAGAGTTCTTTGGTGTCATAGGATTTTAACTGTTTCTGGCTAGTCCAGTCCCAGAATGTTTCCTCCAATCAGAGATTGTCTTAGGGCGGAGTGTAAACCATATGCTCCGCCTATGATGTTAATCAGTCCATTGTCTCTGCAGATGGGTGTTTACAAACTTTTCATGAGGTGTGGAGCAAACTTTGTTCCAAAATATTAAGATATACATACAGTGACATTCTACCCAAATTTCCTTATTCTTATCCTTCAGGAAATCACTCAACAAACACACACATACCACACAAGACAATCTTGGCTGTTGTTAACACACTACTAATAAACACACAATAATCATACTAGTACTACTTATACTAATGCATGCTAAATAAATGAAAGTATTTGTGAACGAACTCGGACTTGTCACACACTCGGGTAAATTTGTACTTGAACTTGACATGGACTCTGAAATTTTGGACTCTGAAATTTTCCTGAGTACAGTTGAGTCCGCGTCATGTGCAGGGATGTAACCTGGACTGGGCATTAGAGGCTGTAGCCCCGAAGATTTTATCTTTAGCCCCGAATAATTCTCCACTTGGAGCCCTTTGTCACTATGTAGCTGAATGTCAGTAAAAGAAGACGGTCTGTAATTTTATATCTTCAGTGAACGGAGGCGAGACCAATCGGAAAGGAAAACACGTGGAAATACTCATGTCTTATTGGCTGACAGTCTCAATTCTGCTAAACGCTATAGCTCACAGTCAGTGTGAGGAAAAATGGATAAAATGTAACAGTAACATTCTCTCGTGCTGAGCAGGAAACAAGGTGTGTAAATGTCTATATGAGTTCCTGAATATGATATGAGCAGAGCATAAGGACAGATAACGCACTCTGCATGGCTCTGTAGCAGCTAAACTAAGCTATGGTGATAGCTTAGCTGTATTTCCCCAAGGCTAGCAAAATCAAACTAGCCTATAGTCTTGTGTTAGATAGCCAAAAACTTTTATATTTTATCCGTCTGATAGTCCTGCAAACAGTGATAACACCCGAGGCAAGTTTTATGATAAATCCAACTTTTTGTTAAATTTTCAATTAGCCCTTACAAGCAAGAAAAAAATGCATGCAAACAGTCTGTTTAGAAGTATGTTTTTATAGAGAAGAATCTGGGCTCAGCCCCGGACGATTAGCAGTTCAGCTAACGAGGGGGTTTTCTGTGCACACACACTTGAAGCCCGACACAGAAAGCCGCCTCATCATGCGAGTACCGAATTGAGTTCTCTATAGCGGCTTATTCCGCGTGAATGGTCAAATAAATATACACACACATCATGTCAAAATGCAGGTTTGGTCACGTATTCATGCAAACACAGTCAGTTATGTCTTAAGTGAATAACAGTTGCAAAAAATGTGTCAATACAGTATATTGGATCTGTGCATTAGGTCTTAAAGTGACAGCAGTCTAATAAACCTGCTGCTGTCTGTGTCATTAATGTTAATCAAATAACAAAAGACAAAGAGAAAATCAATCACTCACTCATTTGACTGAATAACTTCAGTAAATTTAATAAGAATCACTGTATATGTCATACAGTGAAGTATTTCTTACTTGAATACTACGATTCAAGATAGACCTACCTGAGAAAATGTATCGTTATTGTGAAATAAGATTGTAGTCATATCACCCACCCCTAAACATTAGCATTTGGTGATTCCAGTCTTGAATTTCACGTAAAATGTACTTCTTAATGTAATAAATATCACAAACCCTGTTGATAGTGATTTTTTTTTTCATTTTAGGAATTAAAATGAAAAAGGTTACAAGAACAGAGTTGTGTTCAGAAATGAGTTTGCTGTCATTCATAGACAGATTAAAAGTAATAAAGCATGAAGCTTGTTGTTATGACATACTGCTAAATGTAACTCTACTCTGTACTCTCTCTCTCAGCCTATATAACTGTGGGGAAGAGGCATCAAATCATTGAAATTTCAATTCGAACTGGAGGACACAATATAGTGTGATACAATAACAAAACAGGTTAATTTGTATTTTCATACACTTGTAATATAATAAAGGTTCTACATATACCTCTATATCCTTTTTTTTAAAATTGAAACCATTTTTTGATAGGAAACTAGTTGAGGTGCTAATGACTTGAAATAAAAATATTAAATGGCAATGGCAAGATGTGATAGTGGTATTTTTTGTTATATTTTTGTTGCCATTGGTTTGTGAAGGTTAAAATATTAATTTAACAGCTTAGTGTTGAGTTTACAATTGCAATTTCAAATCTTTTTTCAATTTAATTACTTTCTAGACTCGACCGGACTCGACTCGGACTCGGCCATTGAGGACTCGGACTTGAGTCCAACTCAGCCCCTTTTGGACTCGGATTCGGACTCGGACTTGATGGGTTAAGGACTTGGTCTCAACTCGAACTCGACAAAGGTGGACTCGGACCCAACACTACATATCCCACCGTTTCGCTGGGTGATGTTGAAGGATAAAACATCGGTGAGTGCTGGAAAACATCAAGCATAGCAGGCACAACATACAAACTGCAAGACAACACCTCCATTACTGGCTAAATACTGGTGCAGGAATTGAATTATTTGGTGTCTATGAGATACCTTTATTACACTTTGACTCTATGATTATTGGCTTTTTGTCTCTTTCTTTTTCTCTAGGACATTTGGCCTACTAAAAGAAAAGAGGCAAGCAAGAGAAAGGAATAATAATGGCAGTGATTACAAAAGGAAGGAAGAAAAAGAAAGAAAATAAACTTGATCATAAACAGTACGGTTTCCCTATACTGATGTGATGTGATACTTTTCTACACTAGTGTGAGTTGATTTACAGTATCTCACAAAAATGAGTACACCCCTCACATTTTTGTAAATATTTTATATCTTTTCATGGGACAACACTGAAGAAATGACACTTTGCTACAATGTAAAATAGTGAGTGTACAGCTTGTATAACAGTTTAAATTTGCTGTCCCCTCAAAATAACTCAACACACAGCCATTAATGTCTAAACTGCTGGCAACAAAAGTGAGTACATCCCTAAGTGAAAATGTCCAAATTGGGCCCAAAGTGTCAATATTTTGTGTGGCCACCATTATTTTCCAGCACTGCCTTAACCCTGTTGGGCATGGAGTTCACCAGAGCTTCACAGGTTACCACTGGAGTCCTCTTCCACTCCTCCATGATGACATCACAGAGCTGGTGGATGTTAGAGACCTTGCGCTCCTCCACCTTCCATTTGAGGATGCCCCACAGATGCTCAATAGGGTTTAGGTCTGTAGACATGCTTGGCCAGTCCAGTACATTTGTACATGTACAACAGTACATGTTGGCATTCATGGTTCCCTCAATGAACTGTAGCTCCCCAGTGCCGGCAGCACTCATGCAGCCCCAGACCATGACACTCCCACCACCATGCTTGACTGTAGGCAAGACACACTTGTCTTTGTACTCCTCACCTGGTTGCCACCACACACGCTTGACACCATCTGAACCAAATAAGTTTATCTTGGTCTCATCAGACCACAGGACATGGTTCCAGTAATCCATGTTCTTAGTCTGCTTGTCTTCAGCAAACTCTTTGCGGGCTTTCTTGTGCATCATCTTTAGAAGAGGCGTCCTTCTGGGACGACAGCCATGCAGACCAATTTGATGCAGTGTGCGGCGTATGGTCTGAGCACTGACAGGCTGACCCCCCACCCCTTCAACCTCTGCAGCAATGCTGGCAGCACTCAAACATCTATTCTGCAAAGCCAACCTCTGGATATGATGCTGAGCACGTGCACTCAACTTCTTTGGTCGACCATGACGAGGCCTGTTCTGAGTGGAACCTGTCCTGTTAAACTGCTGTATGGTCTTGGCCACCATGCTGCAGCTCAGTTTCAGGGCGTTGGCAATTTTCTTATAGCCTAGGCCATCTTTATGTAGAGCAACAATTCTTTTTTTCAGATCCTCAGAGAGTTCTTTGCCATGAGGTGCCATGTTGAACTTCCAGTGACCAGTATGAGAGAGTGTGAGAGCGATAACACCAAACTTAACACACCTGCTCCCCATTCACACCTGAGACCTTGTAACCCTAACGAGTCACATGACACCGGTGTAACGTATCGGGGTGCCCAAACTGATTTCTACATTAACCCAAGTGAAACATATAAAGTTTCACTCCTTTAAGTGACCCAGAATAACCCGAGAGGCCTTCTTTGACCAGATGCAACTCTGGAATTCAGGAGACTCTTTGGGAACCCACACAGGACCTACTCCCGCAATAAAAGAAACCTTTGATGACTGAACTCTGGGAAACTTCAGGATTAGTTCGTCAACAAGGATCCACCATTTCCCGACCCCAGGGCCTGTAAATCTTCGATCTAATCTCAGTTTACGACCTCAGAGATTAACATCGTAGCCAACCGGTCTAGCAAAGAACCTCCTCCCTAGAAGGTCACCCTGAGGTGACCAAAGGACCATTGTAACTTTAGAAGAACGCCAGCCCCCTCTTCTGGACATGCACACACTCACGCACACACACAGTGAACATGTCTCTTGAATGTAACCTGTAATCATATCCCTAGATAGTTATGATTTATTCGTATATGCATGTGTTGTATGTCTAGATAACCTAGTTGTAGCAATTTTATATAGTTTGAGCGAAAAGCTAATTTTTAAGTTGTCTGTAACTATGTCTAATGATCCTACACTGTCCAAGATATCATAATCTCCTTGAAGTTTGGTACCAAAATCATTGTCTCACAATATGCCAATTAATGATGCATACTACAGGACGATAGGATGTATCATTCTATACTTTTCCATGTTTTATCAAATACCATATTGATCCAAACTTAACACAAACCCCGCCCTGACATGCGACCCGTTCTGGGACAGACCAAAGAAGTTTTCCCCCAGAACTTTCTTATCTCTCTTTGGATTCGCCAGCAGCTCAGAGAGGCGTGTACATTGGCATTGTCCATAAAAGACCGTGACACGCGTCCCCCGCTGGCTCGCTCCTTCGCTTTTTCTCACCCTCTTCCTACTTCTCACCTTGCCTCTTTCCGTTTCCGGCATTCCTCCGGACTCTCCTTTGTCTCGTGAAACCACGTGGCAATCACCATATTCTTCATCCTCGGGCGAGACTCAACTCCGTTCACCCCTACTCTACCGACGCCGAAGAACCAGCAAATTCCTCGCTCAATCTGCAAATCAAGGACCCTCGTGAACTGCATTAAATTAACGCAAGTATAATTCCAATTGACCTTTAGAGGTGTCCTTTAAGCCAGAGCCACTTTTGTTGAAAAAGTTGAATTCAAATTCCTTTGCTGATTCTCGAGGTTAAACTGTGTTCTGCCATTGTTACTTCCATCACTTTTCCTTCTGTTCCTTTCACTTACCCTGTATATATATGTATTATTTGTTTGTACCTAGTTGTGTATATCTGTAGTTTTTACGTAGTTATTAAAATCCATGGTTATCACGCTGGATCGTCTGTTTTTACTTATGACAAGGTTCACTTTTAACGTTGCTCCTCGCTACGCGCTGGATTTCTGTAACGTAGAATAAACTATGCTTCGTGGCCAGAAGGATAATTTATTCCTTTAGAGTAATACGAAGACTGCCCTGGTAAGTTTGGTGGACAAACAGATCAAGCTGCTTCGCATTTAATTCTAGAGCTAGGTTACAGTAATTAATATAACATTCCCTTTCATGGTCGATTTATATCCATACTTAATCAGAACACGCTTCGATTAGAGCTATAGATATATTTCACCCATTTGAGCTAGATTCGCTACATATTATGGTGGAGATTGTGCGGGCACGTTTTAAAAACCTTGGTTCATGAGTGAATGCGCTTCGAATCCGGCGCGACTTTGTTCGTTCCATTCTTAAATCCGTATTGCGCGCGCTCAGCGAGTGAGCGTCCCGAGCTCACTCCGCTGATAACTGAAAGGCTCTAAGCTGATTTTCAGTTCAGCACGTTAACAGCGCTATATATTTGTCTGACAAATTTAGCCGCGGTTAAGTGCTTAAAGTTAAAACTGCAGTTCATAACATTAAACTTGTGTCTGAAGACGATGAAATCGCAACACAGCACATTTTTAATTGCGTAATCGCCTGGTAAGAACGAAGAAACCTTCTTCCAGCGCAGTAAAGATTGATTTGAGCGATGTTCCTCTTATCTTTCTAGAAGGCCTTATTATATTGCTAGACTCGACGCATTGCGTTGAACCAATGTTAATTCGACAGGCAATAAGTCTCTTCTGGCAGAGCTAAACCGGCGTAGCTAACCGTAAGACGCACTGCATGTAGAAATCAGCCTCAAACGGTGATTGATATATAAATGAAGAGCCCGACACTCTGATCAAGTGTAAATTCAAACAACGGCGAAGAAACCCCGTTGTGATTTTATGTGCATGGCAGCGAAGAAATCCTGCCCACATTTCTTGTGCGTGAACAGCACAAAGGATCCCTGAGATCTCAAAATTTCTCTATTCTCGTGATAACACATGAAATCGCCATTAAAGCCGTCCCCTAGGAAACGCGCGCTGATTTCATTTCACGTCTGAGTTAGGGTAGGTTGCAGTACCTCTGACTGAACACCAGAGGGCCGCCAGCTTGAGGGCTAACCGCGGTAAAACCAACACCCCCTTTTTACTCACTATTGGGTGGCTCACTGCCGCCACCTTGTGGACCTTCTCTGTTAGGTCTATGCTATTCTCATTTCTGCATTCACTGTTCCTTGTCTCAGCCTCTCGGTCCTTTCTAGCTATCCTACTCTAACAGGATTAGTGTTCTCAATTTTTTTTTTTTCCTTTTCTCTTTCTTTTCGGCTTGTTTGTTTTATTACTCTTTTGTTTTATTGGCTGGTTTACAATTTATTTCTCTCACCACTTTATTTTTCTTTATTGGCGCTATTAGTTTCATTTTAATTACTATTATTATTATTATTATTTTTTTTTTTTCCCTTCTTTTTCGCATTATTATTTTTAATTTTTGTTTATTGTTTATTTTTATTCACTCATTTTTCAATTTTTTTTATTTTTTTTATTTTTTTTTTCGCTTCTCCCCTCTCTTCTTTCACTTTGTCATTTTACTTATATTTTGACTCCCTTTCTCGTCTCTCCCAATTGATAACACTCTTCCACTTAAAGAATTCCTTACTGTGCATGCTCCCTTAGTGTGAACTAAAACCAAGCCAAAGTAAGATTTGAATTCTAACTGTTGTGGTAGCCATTGGCATCTGCCTATTCATAGGATTTCCACAGATAGAGAAGGCTTTCTCCTTACCCCCTTCTCTTGTTTTCATTAATTAGTTCAATTTTATTTGTTCTACTTAGCTGTTGTTTGGTTATGACTTGTCTCCTCAAGCTCACCTAAAGGCATAAGCCTACGGGAACCAGCAAGGAAAAGCTAAAACCCTAGATTGTATGACCCAGGCAGCCAGTGTCATTAGATGACCCACTAGGCTACCGCCTGTCCAAATCTTCTAATTCAGATCTGGCGCATACCCAGACCATTTGGCCCTCCCTGGCCACCTACGGCCAAAGACAATAAGTGTCCGGCCTACATACCACTAACTGGCTGTACCAGTTAGCCAAATTGAGACTCACCGCGCACCTAATTAAGTACGATTGCGACTAGCTAATTTGCGTACTCTTGCATTGGCGTCTGTGTTGTTCTTCTCTCGTCAACAGTTGCCATGTCCCGAGCAAGCAGCCCCACTGCCCACTGGTACAACCTTGAGACCTGGCTGACTACCATGACGACTACGTTCCTGCCCGGAGCAGCTACCGACCGGCAGCGCTTAAGCAAAGAGCAGCTGGACGAGGAAGTAGACAGGCTGATGGCGCATGATCCCACCCAGAACTACAGCTACAAGGACTGGGCCAAGATCGTCGGAAGCCTCGCTCACAACCTCCTCATCCAGGCATGGCGCAGCGAAAAGAGCAACCGTGACCTGGAGCAAACTGTAACGACGCTCCAGTTTCAAGTCGAAGAGGCCCGGGCCAGCCAGGCCCTCGTTCAAACCAGCCTGGCTCAGCCATCACCCGAGACCACGGACCAGCACAGCACGGATTCCGAGCTACAAGAGGAAGTGGAGAAACTCCAAAAAGCCCTGCAAGACCTTCAAGCAGAAACAGAGCGAAAGGAGAAGCTGGAGAAAAAAAACAGGGATGAACTGAAAAACAAAATCCAACAAGGTGACACTCTCCTGACCAAAGCAGGGAGAGAACTGGAAGAAAGGAACGCTAAGCTCAAGGCATGCGAGAACCACCTGCTGAGGGCCCGAACTGAAATCGAGACCTTAGTACACGAAAAAGACTCTCTCAAAGATGAACTTGACACTGTTCGCCGAGAATTGAAATATTCCTACTCGTTCCAGGATGACCAGATAAGGGAAACACTCACCACGGAGTTTCCCACGACCAGTGAGCCGAGGCCTCCCGGCCATGAGCTCCTAGCTCGAAAGGGGATTGAAAGCCCACTGCTCAAGAGGTCACCAAGCGACCATCAAGAACCCCCGTCAGCCACAAGGGGGTGGAAGCCTTTCCAGAGCATTCTTGCCCCCAGTCAAGGCATAGCTCACAAAGAACTGGACAAGCTGGCCAGGAACGTTCCTACGTTCACTCCAAACCTGGCGGGAGACCATGACATTCATGCCTATCTACAAGACATAGACTTTCTTTTACAGACTTTAAACAATGTGACCATGTGGGACAGATTATACTTGATCAGGATTACGTCCAGTCGTGATGTGCGGAGCTTCTTAGATCGACAACCAGAGACTGTCAGATCGGATTACCAAGAACTACGACGGGCGCTGATTAAGGAGTACTCTGACCCTGAATCAGATCAAGGGATTATTGCAGCTATGGACTTAAAACAGAGCCGGCTCGAAACCCCACAGGCCTATTACCACAGACTCCGACGGGCCTACTTCGGGGCACGGAACGAGCCAGGAATGGAGGAAGATGTCAACTTCAGGACTCTGTTCCTCCGAAATCTGCATCCTACAGTGAACCATCACCTAGGAGTCCTAGCCTGCCCGCGCAGCATGTCCACTCAACAGCTGCGGGACCTGGCCCACAAGGCCTACACTAAGCAGAAGGCCGCCTCCGAAAAACCTGTGAAAAACCCAACTATTTACCCTGTCTCCGATCACTGCTCAGAACTGGCCCTAGAGGGTGCACAAACACACTACAGTAACCGACCCTTTTCCAGCAGAGAGCACTACAACCGAGGTGGTGCGCGTCCCAAACTCCAGACTGGGCGCCCTGAAAAATTCCGGGACCAGCCACGTCCAGCTAACCACCCAAAGGGCGGAGTCACATGGGAACCCCGCCGATGGCTTAGAAACAGCCGACCCTCATCGGCCCGGGAACCTAACCCAGACAAGCCTAAGTCCGAACCTTCACTAAAACAGGACGACACGGCTACGTCTGAGTCTGCAGAGATCCTGAGAATGCTGAAGGAGATCATCCGGAATAAAGCTCGCAAATATAATGACAGAGACAAGCCAGACCCCTTATGACTAAGAGCCAGGCCTGAAACCAACCTCTCTAGAGGGCCTCCGACTGAGCCAACAACACAGACTCCTGCTGATCAGCCACGAGAAACAGAAGAAACTGAGACATCACCAAGTGACAACGTAATCCACTCACCCCCGCTGACAGCTGCGCACCCAGAGCAAACTGACCCACTGCTTCACACTGCCGAAAAAGACTCCAAGGTACCAGAAAGTGCTGTTTTAGTTGTCTGCCTCTCCAGCGCATCACCTGACACCAGCCCCAACTGCCTATCAGTCACTACACAAGCCCCAGTGCCAAAGCTCCTGGGAAATCTGATTGAAAAGGGAGTGGCCCGGAAACTCTACCTAGCTATTACGCTGGAACATGCAGTTGAACTGGAAGCCCTGGTGGATACGGGAGCAGACCTCACTCTGATGTCATCCAAACTCTTCGACAGACTCAGAGTTGAAACTAAAAGACAAAATCGGACTGTAACATCACAAAGGTGCGAGCTGAATGTACAATCATACAGCCAAAGTGAGGTACAGCTTGAGCAGATAGCACCTATTCACCTAACCATCGGTCCTATGAGCCTGGTGCACCCCGTGTACATCTCACCAATGGACACTTATCCCTTTCTCGTGGGAAAAGATCTCCTAGACCGCTTTGAGCCCTTATTGGACTTCAGGGAGTCAAAAATCTGGGCTCAAGTTCGAGAACCTCTGCCTCTCCAGTCACACAGGTCACCTGAGCCAGACTGCCATGCCACAGAGGCCACGGGAAATCCTCAGGTAACAGAGGTCACGGGAAATCCTCAGGTAACAGAGGTCACGGGAAATCCCACGGTCACAGAGGTCACGGAGGTCATGGGAAATCCCACGGGCAACCGCGGGAACACGAGGTTAGCACCAGAACAAAGTTCAAGTCCACTACTCTGCACTCTTGGACTCAACAAAGACTCCGAGCCCTTTTGCCCCAAGGTCACGAGCGACCTGCAACTAAATGATGTGAAAACCACAGACATTGTATTGGCATTATGGGCAGACAACTCAGCCATCAGCCTCACGCTGTTTAACACCCTCCTTAAAGGCATACCCGACCTTCCATTTGTCAACAAACGCACCCGTTTTCCCTGGAACCCCTGTCTGTCAACAATGACAACTGCAAAGGGGATCTGTGCATTGAACGTGAAATGGAATAATCGGCGCATCACCCATTACTTTCTGGTCTTACCAGACCCACCACATGATGTTTACCTCGGAGCAGACATCCTGATTCGTCTTAGGGCTCATGTGGACTTTATAAATGAGGTGGTGTGGGCACCAATGATCTCACAGCCCCCTGTTGTTCCTGTCAACCACGAGAACCTCATGTCAGGGCAGACCATCCCAGAAGTCTGCACCCTGGTCAGTGAACAGGATACCGTAGTCCCAGCTTACACCAAAGGGGTCACTGTTCGGCTCAACCTACGATGGGGTCAAACACTAAATCACACGCTGGGCTTCTTCCAGCCTTCACCTGAATGCTTGGAACTGGGACTTACTTTGGAAGCCACACCCCTCACTGAAGTGTCATCCCGTGCAGTTTACATCCTGTTCAACAACTGCACAGCAATGGACATTACAATTCCCAAGGCCTACCGCCTGGGGTGGCTAGTGAGCACAGACTTTCATGACTTTGAACTGAGTTTACCAATCATTGGACCAATTCCAGCTCCTATGGTCCCAGAAGGGAGCTCGGATGACACAGTATTGACAGCCCCCTTTAAGCTTGTCTCCATTACTTCAGTCATGCCAATAACCACAGGAGTAGCATGCAGAACGGAGCTAACAAAGGACCAATACCTTGCAGTCTACACAGTCTCCAACCAGCCGACCTGTGAGACTGATGAGAATACTGCCCCTCTGGCTGCTCACAAGACAAGAGACACTAGCACAGAGGAGCCCTATCCTGAATTCGAGACACAAGTCCAGCAAATCCTGAGGGATGCAGATGCCATACAAAACGATACAGACCGTCAAAAACTCAGACAGGTCTTGTACAAGTTTAAAGCGTCATTCGCAAAAGACTCTCTGGACTGTGGCCTCACGGGCCTCCACACGGTGCGCATCCCGACGCACCCAAATGCTCCTCCCACTTTCGTCAAGCAGTACAAGATTCCAATCGCCTCACACGAACCCGTGCAGGAGATTATCGACTCCATGCTTGAGAAAGGTGTCATCCGCCCATGCAACAGCACCTATTCTGCTCCCATCTGGCCCGTCCTTAAGCCAAACGGGAAGTGGCGACCCACCATTGACTGCAGGAAGCTGAACCAGCAGGTGCCACTGTCACGATGGCCCATGACCCAACTGGAGCAGGAAATACCTAGAATACAGGGAGCCACCATTTTCTCTACGCTTGACGTGGCCTCAGGATTCTGGACTATACCTGTACATCCAGACGACCAACACAAGCTGGCCTTTACCTTCGGCAACCGACAGTACACGTTCACAAGGTGCCCATTCGGCTACGCCAACTCACCAGCGGAGTTCAACATCTTCTTGAACAAAGCATGCCCGGACGCCAGAATGAGAGGCAACCTCATCTACGTAGACGATGTTCTCATGAAAAGCACAACGGTAACTGATCACCTGAGAGAAATAGACTATGTACTGGACCAACTAACTACTGCCGGTGCCAAGATCGCCCTCCACAAAGGACAGTGGTGCCGAACCAAAGTCAACTATGTGGGCCTACTCATCGGATCACGGGGCATTGAACCTCAGACCAGCCGCATCCAGGCCATCCAGAACATCAAGCCTCCCACTAATGTCACAGAGCTGCGGAGTTTTCTGGGCGTGTGCAACTACTCACGACAGTTCATCGAGAACTACGCAGACATTGCACGACCATTAACTACGCTTCTCAAAAAGGACTGCCCATTCGCCTGGACAGAGGCTCAAGCGAACGCTATGAAAGAACTTAAAGGTCATTTGTGCACAGCTCCATGCCTGGCTTACCCTGATCCACAAAAAGAGTTCTATTTGGAAGCTGGATTCTCCAACCACTGTCTCAGTGCGGGTCTTTACCAAAAGCACGACCAGGACAAAAGAGTGGTTGCATATGCCAGCAAGACTCTCCTTCCACCGGAAACTAAATACTCGGACTGTGAAAAGGCGCTGCTTTGCACTGTATGGGCCATACAACGCTTCTCCAACTACATCGGAGCACAAAAGGTCATCATAGAAACTTGCCACCAGCCTGTAATGTTTCTCAACAGCCAACGCATCCGAGATGGCGTGGTCACCAATTCACGCATAGCCATGTGGTTGATGGCCCTCCAAGGGCGCAACGTTGAGGCACGATACGCCCAGAATCACAAGTCTGCGCTGGGCAACGGCTTGGCTGCATGTCAAAACTGCTCTGATGACACACCTGCTGCAACACTGGACGCAGAGGGACCCCAGCAACAACAACCGACCTGTCACAGATACTTTGAGGAGAAGGTGTGCCAAGGGATGCCTACTGCCTACGTCGACGGGTGCTCCTACAACCACGAAGGCACCTTAAAAGCCGGCGCAGGCGTGCTATGGCTAAACAACCACCCCTGTCCACCGCAACATTTCCAGCTGGGCCCTCAGTCATCACAACATGCTGAGGTAGCAGCCATCCTGATAACCCTCCAGATCGCTGCAGCCCATAACATCAGAGAACTCCTCATCTGCACAGACTCTAACTACGCAAGACTCAGTTTCACATGCCATCTTTCGGGCTGGAAACTAAACGGGTTCAAGACGGCAAACAACAAGCCGGTCAAACACCAACACCTGTTCCAAGCATGTGAGGACATCACAAAAGCACATGACATGATCATCTATTGGAAAAAGGTGAAAGGACACTCAAAACAGCCAGGCCTGGATAAAGACCTGAATGACCAAACTGATGCCCTTGCCAAAATGGGCGCACTACATGGAGACCTATGGTCACCTCCAGCTCAGCCACCCATCTTGAATGTGGCAGCAATAACCCGCAGCAAGCGAACCCTTCCTGCAACACCACAAGCCTCGCAGCCACTTTCGCTGGCACCACAAATCTCTAACAATGACATAGCTGATCTTCAAGCCTCAGACACCTCCATCCAAGCTATGCTACACCACCTCTCTGACCCCTCCAACCACCCGATCACATCGTCTGACCTCACGGCTGCCCCCTCCCTCAGACGGCTGCATGAGATCAAAGACATGCTGCGCGTGACGGACAACATTCTGTGGTATGTCCCTGATGACCTCACAGCGCCAAGGCTCGTGGTGCCACAGGGCCAAAGGGGGGTCATGTTAATGTATGCCCACGACGCACCATGTGCTGGACATCACGGCACCAGAGCCACTTACGACACACTGAAGCAAGTGGCATACTGGCCCGGTATGCAGCAAGACGTGGCAGAGTACGTCAGAGGGTGCCTGGTTTGCTGCCAATTCGAACCAGCAAACCCAAACCACAGAGCCCCACTGCAACGCAGAGGAGTCACGTTCCCATGGTCAGACCTCCAAATAGACTGGGTGGGACCTCTGCCCAGGTCAACAAGGGGCAACAAGTACTTCCTCACAGTAGTATGCCAATTCACCAAGTGGGTAGAGTGTCTTCCAGCACCCAATGACACTGCCCAGACCACGGCATACCTACTGATGAACCATATCTTCTCCAGATTCGGACTGCCACTAAGGGTCAACTCCGACAGGGGCACGCACTTTACAGCTGAGATCATGCAGCAGACTTGGAAGCTCTTGGGTGTACAGGCTCAACTACACATCAGCCACCACCCCAGATCCTCAGGCCAAGTGGAGCGAACCAATCGGACTGTGGTCAGCATGCTGAGGAAATACGTGTCTGCCAACCAAAAGGACTGGGATGCAAAACTTCCCCTGGTACTCATGGCCATCAGAGCCACCCCGCAGGAATCAACTTGCGTGTCTCCCTTTGAATTGATGACTGGGAGGCAAATGACCCTACCGCTGCACCTGCTGTACCAACCGGGAGACTCCAACCTCGTCACAGCCTACACCACACACCAATACCTGGATGAGCTACACCGGCACCTAAGGACGACATTTGCTTTCGCCCAACAACAGCTGCAAAGGAGCGCTGAAGGCCAGAAAGCATATTACGACCGGAAAGCATCACACCAGGAACTGAATGTGGGTGATAAGGTCTGGTACTACAACTTCACACAGCCACTCCAGACAGCCTCCAAACGACTGTCGAAGAAGCTGCTCCCCCACTGGACAGGACCGCACGAGATCGTGGACAAACTCTCCGCAGTCGCGTACAGAATCCAACTAAAGCAGGGACAGAAAGACCCGATTTTCAAATGGGTCCATCGAAACCAAATAAAGAGACACGTGGCTGCTGGCAGGGAAAAGAAAGGGGGGGGGACTAATATAAACTAACCCAGTCACAGTCTGCAGAGCAAGGAAAGCATCCTGACCAACCAGGGACATCAACCGCTTACCTACTGCCTCTCTCTTTCTCTCTCTCCCTCTTTTCCTACACTAGGATGCTGCTGTGGCTCACCATCCTGTACCTCCAGACAACCGGAGGACAACCGCAACCAGAAATCGCCACGCCGGGTCCAGCATCAGGCATTGTACTGCGAGAACAACCTGGACTCCTCATCACCAACTGCAGGACCCACACCCAGAAAGTGTACGTCCGACTCAACCCTCGCAACGTCTACCAAGCACACTACCCACGCACCGTGGCACAATACAGCTGGGCAGGCGCCCGATGGACCGAGAACGCCCTCAATCACGCAGAGGCTGACGTCAAGTACATGCTCACCCAACTGGAGAAAATGACTGTCACCCAAGCAGAATTAAGCGGACACAACCGCCGTACTAGGCGGTTCTTGGGAGCTTTACTCGGAGCCGCCGCTGCTGTTGGAACCCTGTTCAACATCGGCATGTCTAGTGTCAATGCAGTGAGCCTAGCCACCGTAAGACGACACATGGCCGAAATTCAAACCGAGATTCCACAGCTTAGAGAGCAGCTCGCGACCCAAAGTCAAACCCTACAGACCATTGGCAAAACATTAAAAGGCACTGTGGTTGTTCTCAATACTCACAGCGTCCTACTGAACCAAACTATAAACTCAATGAAGCAGTTATTTTCAATCTTCCAAAATGATTTTGCTCAAACGCAACTGGTCACGTCCCTCATGACAGACATGCTACGAGAGGTGAGCTCCTCCATTGACAGCTTAGCAATGGGCAGGATTCCAACGTACCTGGTACCCCTGAGCCTCGTGCAATCGGTGCTGGCCTCCGCTACTACTGGCCTAACCGACCCTCTGCAAACACATCTCGCTTACTCTCTGGGTAGTGCCATACCCTTACACGTCGATCCCGAACAAGGCGAAGTGGCCTTCCTCCTGAATCTACCCATCATCGAATCGAACAACATTTACAGACTCAAAGACGTTGTCAATGTCGGGTTTTGGCAAAGCAACACCCACATTAAGATACACACGCCAGATGTGGTGGCCTACCATGACAGCAATACCCAGCTGTATCTGACCCCAAACCTACGCATGTGTACTTTGACAAAAGATATTCACTATCTCTGTCCCAGCAAGCCTTTCCTCAGGGATAACACCGAAGGGATCTGTGGATTACAGCCGATGAGAGGCGACACCCGCTGCCCCGCCGAGGCCAAGCCGCGCACCCAAGTCATCGAAACGCAAGCCGAGATTGTGGGCAATCGGTGGCTGGTCAATACTCCCTCACGTACGGCCACCCTGACCTACGATCAGCATGACACCGCCACCCGTGTCAGCCTGCCCAACCAGAGCCTGTGGATTCAAGTACCGAAAGGTGCCATCCTCCACCTCGATAACCTGGCATTGTACCATCTCCCGAGCGAAGAGTACTGGTCAGAGCTGGAAATCCCGGCCTTCTTCAAGAACCACAACCTCACACTGGATCCAGAACTGGAACTGAGGATTGAGCAAGAGGGGGCCCAGTTAATCGACCTCACTCCCCTCGAGGCGACCCTCCAAGCGCTATCCCGTTCGCCCAGCCTGACCAGTTCAACAGTGGTTCAAGCCTGGACAACCGCCGACACGGCACTCTGCCTCTCTACAGCCATAGGCTACGCCCTGACGCTAGGCCTGGCCTTCGCCCTGTCAAAACGGATCAACGCAACACGAGAATCCATGAGCAGATGCGTGGCCGCCCTTCCTCGAGGTTTCAAACGGAGACCACGGGGAGAGGAAATTCAAACCGAGGCTACACCCAACCTCATCGAGATGGATCCCCAGCCAGGAGATCAACAAGCGGAGGACAATTAGGAACCCCCGTCAATCAACCAGTTTGATACACTCGCCACCCGATCACCATGACGACTGTCGCCCAACGATGTCCTCACAGGGACATCATTGTCCGAAAGAGGGGGAGCTGTAACGTATCGGGGTGCCCAAACTGATTTCTACATTAACCCAAGTGAAACATATAAAGTTTCACTCCTTTAAGTGACCCAGAATAACCCGAGAGGCCTTCTTTGACCAGATGCAACTCTGGAATTCAGGAGACTCTTTGGGAACCCACACAGGACCTACTCCCGCAATAAAAGAAACCTTTGATGACTGAACTCTGGGAAACTTCAGGATTAGTTCGTCAACAAGGATCCACCATTTCCCGACCCCAGGGCCTGTAAATCTTCGATCTAATCTCAGTTTACGACCTCAGAGATTAACATCGGAGCCAACCGGTCTAGCAAAGAACCTCCTCCCTAGAAGGTCACCCTGAGGTGACCAAAGGACCATTGTAACTTTAGAAGAACGCCAGCCCCCTCTTCTGGACATGCACACACTCACGCACACACACAGTGAACATGTCTCTTGAATGTAACCTGTAATCATATCCCTAGATAGTTATGATTTATTCGTATATGCATGTGTTGTATGTCTAGATAACCTAGTTGTAGCAATTTTATATAGTTTGAGCGAAAAGCTAATTTTTAAGTTGTCTGTAACTATGTCTAATGATCCTACACTGTCCAAGATATCATAATCTCCTTGAAGTTTGGTACCAAAATCATTGTCTCACAATATGCCAATTAATGATGCATACTACAGGACGATAGGATGTATCATTCTATACTTTTCCATGTTTTATCAAATACCATATTGATCCAAACTTAACACAAACCCCGCCCTGACATGCGACCCGTTCTGGGACAGACCAAAGAAGTTTTCCCCCAGAACTTTCTTATCTCTCTTTGGATTCGCCAGCAGCTCAGAGAGGCGTGTACATTGGCATTGTCCATAAAAGACCGTGACACGCGTCCCCCGCTGGCTCGCTCCTTCGCTTTTTCTCACCCTCTTCCTACTTCTCACCTTGCCGCTTTCCGTTTCCGGCATTCCTCCGGACTCTCCTTTGTCTCGTGAAACCACGTGGCAATCACCATATTCTTCATCCTCGGGCGAGACTCAACTCCGTTCACCCCTACTCTACCGACGCCGAAGAACCAGCAAATTCCTCGCTCAATCTGCAAATCAAGGACCCTCGTGAACTGCATTAAATTAACGCAAGTATAATTCCAATTGACCTTTAGAGGTGTCCTTTAAGCCAGAGCCACTTTTGTTGAAAAAGTTGAATTCAAATTCCTTTGCTGATTCTCGAGGTTAAACTGTGTTCTGCCATTGTTACTTCCATCACTTTTCCTTCTGTTCCTTTCACTTACCCTGTATATATATGTATTATTTGTTTGTACCTAGTTGTGTATATCTGTAGTTTTTACGTAGTTATTAAAATCCATGGTTATCACGCTGGATCGTCTGTTTTTACTTATGACAAGGTTCACTTTTAACGTTGCTCCTCGCTACGCGCTGGATTTCTGTAACGTAGAATAAACTATGCTTCGTGGCCAGAAGGATAATTTATTCCTTTAGAGTAATACGAAGACTGCCCTGGTAAGTTTGGTGGACAAACAGATCAAGCTGCTTCGCATTTAATTCTAGAGCTAGGTTACAGTAATTAATATAACATTCCCTTTCATGGTCGATTTATATCCATACTTAATCAGAACACGCTTCGATTAGAGCTATAGATATATTTCACCCATTTGAGCTAGATTCGCTACACCGGGGAGGGAAAATGGCTAATTGGGCCCAATTTGGACATTTTCACTTAGGGGTGTACTCACTTTTGTTGCCAGCGGTTTAGACATTAATGGATGTTTGTTGAGTTATTTTGAGGGGACAGCAAATTTACACTGTTATACAAGCTGTACACTCACTACTTTACACTGTAGCAAAGTGTCATTTCGTCAGTGTTGTCCCAAGAAAAGCTATAATCAAATATTTACAAAAATGTGAGGGGTGTACTCACTTTTGTGAGATACTGTAAGTGTAGGAATGTTTATCTTATATGGGCTCCTCTATCTATTAGGAAGACAGTTGGATGTTTCTTATGGTGGTTAGTTTAGAAGTTAGTGTGGTGTAGTGTATGAACAGTCTGAACTGTGTCAATCTGTTTTAGCTCCCCCGTTTTCTTGCCTTCGCTGATTTCATTGGAACCATTTGAGGATCAGCTCTCTGCACCCAAGGTGGAACTGGATCCTGTGTGCGGCTGTTGCGAGCTTGCCTATGATCTCACCTGGTTGGTCCAATGGTGCAGTTCTGGCATGTCCTTGTGTTCCTTGGAGGATTCATTTCTTCAGAGGAGCTCCTTCAGTTACTGGATCAGTTCTTGCGTGTCAACTGAGGGTGGAGTGTCTTGTTCTCGGGCATACTCAGTTTTGGGTTCTGAGATGGTTCTGCTGAGGCGGACTCCATTGTCGATTACCCTTTACATCTAGTTGGGTTTCCATGAGTTTTTCCAGCGGTTGGTTTGTTTCTTGTGTTTGCCACAAACATGGAGGTACCATTCATGAAGTGAGAGTCTGGCGCTGTCATGATGCTGAGAGTCTTCCAGTGCCAGCTCTTGGTCTTGAGTTCTGTGGTTACAGACTATAAATGTTTTGTCACCCTTTCTTGAGGACATCTTCTGTTTGTTGTAGGCCTGGTGGATTAGGTCATGAAGCTGTGGGATTGTCATCGTGCGAGGGCAGGCCATGACTCCTAGGTGATGGCTTACTCCAGGATGCAGATTTCTTAGGAAGAGGGTTTTGAAAAAAAATCCTAAAAGTAAGTGAAAGACTGATCTTCAGTTATCGGAAGTGTTTGTTTACAGCTATTGCTGCTAAATGTGGCACAACCAGATTTTAAGTTTAAGGGGGCAAGTAGTTTTTCACATGGGTGATAGGTGTTGGATAACTTTTCTTGCCTCAATAAAAGTAAATAAATAAATAAAAACTATATTGTGTGTGTACTCAGGTTGCCATATATTATTTATTTATTATATATATATTTGTGTCATTCTCAAAACTTCTGGCCACAGGTGTATGTATATATATATATATATATATATATATATATATATATATATATATATATATATATATATATATATATATATATATATATACATACAGCTGTGGCCAGAAGTTTTGAGAATGACACAAATATTAATTTTCACATACTCTACTGCTTCAGTGTTTTTAGATCTTTTTGTCAGATGTTACTAACTGTTACTGAAGTATAATCACAAGCATTTCATAAGTGTCAATGGCTTTTATTGACAATTACATGAAGTTTATGCAAAGAGTCAATATTTGCAGTGTTGACCCTTCTTTTTCAAGACCTCTGCAATTCGCCCTGGCATGCTGTCAATCAACTTCTGGGCCACATCCTGACTGATGGCAGCCCATTCTTCCATAATCAATGCTTGGAGCTTGTCAGAGTTTGTGGGTTTTTGTTTGTCCACCCGCCTCTTGAGGATTGACCACAAATTCTCAATGGGATTAAGGTCTGGGGAGTTTCCTGGCCATGGACCCAAAATGTCGATGTTTTGTTCCCCGAGCCACTTCGTTATCACTTTTATATATATATAAAACCTTCATTTTGCGCCTCTTGAGGTAGTTTATTGTGGAGTTTAGGATTGTGATCCTGTTGTAGAAGCCATCCTCTATTCATCTTCACCTTTTTCTACAGATAGTGTAAGGGCACCTCTTAGAACGTAAATGGCGTCAAACCAAATTGGTAGTATTTCAAACAGCATGGAAGGAGAGCCTCCTGAACTATAGGAAATCTCTTAGTGCTGCTAGATCAGCCTATCTCTCTACCTTAATTGAAGATAACAAAAATAATCCTAGATTCTTATTTAATACTATAGCAAAATTAACTAGGAATAAAACCGCCACAGAAACAGGCACACAATCATTATATAGCAGCGATGATTTCATGAGTTTTTTTATTGGCAAAATTGAAAATATTAGACAAGAAATTCAGACTATTAATTTAAAACCAGACAGTCTTACTAACCCTGTAGATAATAATATAGCAATATCAGATCAACGATTAGAGTGCTTTACTCCCCTTAGAGAGACTGAACTAATTTCATTAATTTCTTCTTCAAAATCATCAACTTGTATACTAGATCCCCTACCTACATGTTTCTTCAAACAGATTACTCCAGAAATAATCAAACCCCTTCTAAAAATAATCAACTCTTCCCTTAGCACTGGTTATGTACCTAAATCATTTAAATTAGCAGTTATCAAACCCCTGATTAAAAAACCTGACCTTGACCTCTGTCAATTGTCCAGCTATAGGCCAATATCAAATCTCCCCTTTATCTCCAAGATCTTAGAAAAGGTTGTAGCAAAGCAGCTATGCTTGTACCTAAATAGGAATAACATTCATGAAATATATCAGTCAGGATTTAGGCCTCATCATAGCACAGAGACAGCACTGGTTAAAGTGGTAAATGACTTACTGCTGGCCTCTGATCAGGGTTGTGTCTCCATTCTTGTGTTGCTTGACCTCAGTGCAGCTTTTGATACAATTGATCATACTATTCTCCTTGGTAGACTAGAAAATGTTGTTGGCATTAAGGGAACAGCCCTCTCCTGGCTCAGGTCTTATTTGACTGATCGTTATCACTTCGTAGATGTAAATGGTGAATTCTCTGTGCATACTGAGGTAAAGTTTGGTGTTCCGCAAGGTTCTGTTTTAGGCCCACTGCTCTTTTCTTTATATATGTTACCTCTGGGTCAAATTATTCGTAAACATGGAATTAGCTTCCACTGTCATGCTGATGACACACAGTTGTATGTTTCAGCAAAGCCAGATGACAGACACCAGTTTAATAAAGTCGAGGAATGTGTAAAGAACATTAGACAGTGGATGCTCATTAACTTCCTCTTACTAAATTCTGACAAGACAGAAGTACTTATACTAGGACCACATGCAGTTAGAAGTAAGTTTTCTGATTATATAGTAACTCTGGATGGCCTTTCTGTTTCATCATGTGCAGCAGTAAAAGACCTTGGTGTGATCATTGACTCCAGTCTTTCCTTTGACACCCATGTAAGTAATATTACTAGGATAGCCTTCTTTCACCTCAGAAATATTGCTAAGATAAGAAATATATTGTCACTACATGATGCAGAAAAATTAGTCCATGCTTTCGTCACCTCTAGGTTGGATTATTGTAATGCCTTACTGTCTGGATGTTCCAGTAGGAGCATAAACAAACTCCAGTTAGTCCAGAATGCAGCTGCAAGAGTCCTTACTAGAACTAGAAGATATGACCACATCACCTCTATCTTATCCACACTGCATTGGCTCCCAGTGAAATCCCACATTGATTATAAAATACTACTATTGACTTATAAAGCGCTAAATGGCTTCGCGCCACAGTACCTAAGTGAACTTTTGGTCTTTTATGATCCGCCACGCCTACTTCGATCAAAAGACGCAGGCTATTTGTCAGTACCTCGAATAGTGAAGGCTACAGCAAGGGGAAGAGCTTTCTCTTACAAAGCCCCACAGTTATGGAACAGCCTTCCAATTAGTGTTCGGGACTCAGACACAGTCTCAGTGTTTAAGTCCAGGCTGAAAACATATTTGTTTAATCAAGCCTTTCGTGAATAGTTTTTTTCCTTAGGTAAAGGAGCAGATCTAGAGGTCTCACGGGCATAGTGTGTTGTGGTGAACTGGAATGTCTAGATGCTGTCACCCCCCCACCTTCAGGCGTCCACCAAGGTTTGTTGGTGGTGGAGTGGCTGGCCGCCTTGTCCCAGGGAGCCCTCATGTCTGTGTTACCCTCTGGCTCTCCCTTTTAGTTATTCTGTCATAAGCTAGTCTTGCCAGAGTACCTGCTTTCACTTACGCAAAGTACATTGTCCTTAACCATTACGGGACAATAAGCATACCTAATGATCTCTCTCTCTCACTCTCCCCCCCCCCCCTCTCTCTCTCTCTCTCTCTCTCTCTCTTCTGTTGAGCTTCACATGATACTCCTGAGATGCCAGTGATCCCGACCCCTTCTGCTCTCTGGACCCGCCCGATCCATCCTGATGCCCTACTTCTGGTTGGAGACCTCATCAATTGAAGTCACATGATGCTGCTGAGGATGGCCCCACACGGTGCAGCCTAAAGATCATTGAGATTACAGTGGTGAAGTTCAACAAAACAGACTTCATATAAAAACTGTAATGAATTTTTCATGGTCTCACAACTGCTATCTGACCGTGTTGTACTGGTACATTTATAGAAGGGATTTATTTATTTATAATTGCACTATCCGGTGTTACCCAGATGAGGATGGGTTCCCTTTTGAGTCTGGTTCCTCTCAAGGTTTCTTCCTTATATCATCTCAGGGAGTTTTTCCTTGCCACCGTCGCCGCTGGCTTGCTCATTGGGGGTTAAATTCATAAATTTAAAATCTATGTCCTGAAATTATATACTTCTGTAAAGCTGCTTTGGGACAATGTCCACTGTTAAAAGCGCTATACAAATAAACTGAACTTGAACTTGAACATGTTTGCTTCCAGAACTTGCTGGTATATAATTGAGTCCATTCTTCCCTACACCAGTAAAATGTTCTCCGTGCCACTGGCTGCAAAACAAGCCCAAAGCATGATCGATCCACCCCGTGCTTAACAGTTGGAGAGGTGTTCTTTTCATGAAATTCTGTGTTCTTTTTACTCCAAACATGCTGTACCTTTGCTCATTGTGGACAAAAAGTTCTATTTTAACCTAATCAGTCCACAGGACCTATTTCCAAAATGCATCAGGCTTGTTTAGATGTTCATTTGCAAATTTCTGATGCTGAATTTTGTGGTGAGGATGCAGGAGAGGTTATCATCTGATGACTCTTCCATAAAGGTCATATTTGTACAGGTGTCACTGCACAGTAGAACAGTGCACCACCACTCCAGAGTCTGCTAAATCTTCCTGAAGGTCTTTTGCAGTCAGACAGGGGTTTTGATTTGCCTTTCTAGCAATCCTAAGAACAGTTCTCTTGGAAAGTTTTCTTGGACCTTCAGACCTCAACTTGACCTCCAGCATTTCTGTTATGAACTGAGGAAAAGGCTACCTGAAAACACTTTGCCATCTTCTTATAGTCTTCTCCTGCTTTGTGGGCATAAATTATTTTTAGCATGTTAGGCAGCTGCTTAGAGGAGCCCATGGCTGCTGATTGTTGGGACAAGGTTTGAGGAGTCAGAGTATTTATAAAGCTTTGAAATTGGCATCACCTGGCCTTTTCTAACAATGACTGTAAAGAAGCCATAGCTCTAATGAGCTAATTAAGGTTATTTAAGGTAATTAAGACATTGGTAAAAGTTATCTGAGAGCTCAAATTTCTCAGGGTTCCAAAACTTTTGCATGGTGTTGCTTTCCTTTTTTTTTGCTCTAAAATTGTACAAAAAATAATAAACTAATCTTAACATTTTAAGCTTAAACTAAGCTTAAAATGTTTCATCCTTAATATTGTGCCTTTTGGCCTTCTGGAGATCAGTTCATCTTCTACTCACTTAACTATTCACAGTAACAGAAATTTTGACCAGGGGTGCCCAAACTTTTGCATGCATATATATACAGGGTGTCCCAAAAGTCTCCATACATCCATACGTCTTCTAAAATCCATCCATCCATCCATTTTCTACACAGCTTATCCTACACAGGGTCGCAGGGAGCCTGGAGCCTATCCCAGGGGACTCGGGGCATAAGGTGGGGGACACCCTGGACAGGGTGCCAATCCATCAAAGGGCACAATTGCACACACACTACGGACAACTTGGAAATGCCAATCAGCCTACAACGCTTGCACACACAGGGCAGAGGCTGGAATCGAACCCCCAACCCTGGAAGTACGAGGAAAACGTACTAACCAGTGCTAGAAAATCTTTTTTTTTTTTTTTTTTTTAACATTTTTTATATCTTACTTTTAGTCATAATGCCATCAAAATAATCTGCCAAAATACAAAACTTCAGAATACCCACACCATTTATTGATTTGCATCAACCTTCAACACACACCACTGACAGTCCACTTCTTTAACCAGCTTCTTGAACCACGTGCCAAGTGAATCACTGCTCATTAACATTAATCGCTTGAGTTATTTTCTTTAAGGTATAGCATGCTACAATAAATTATTAACACCCAAATGAGGGATGAATTGAGAGTGAATTCTGTAAGGATTTCTTGTCTACCAAAAATGTTCAAATCCATTTCTTCATAATTCCCATTTTTTTCCAACCTCACTTAAACAATTGGTGTGTAGCTTCTTGTGCCACCTCTTAAAAGATTTACCCATCCATTTTCCATAATACTTCATAATACATGGGAGCTTGGAGCCTATCCCAGGGCACTCAGGGAACAAGACGGGAGACACCCTGGACGGGGTGCCAACCCATGATTGTGCAGGGAACAATCGCACACACATTCACACACCCATTCACACATTATGGACAATTTAGAAATTCCAATCAGCCTTCAGTGCATGTCTTGTGACTGGGATAGAAAACTGGAGTACCTGGAGGAAACATGCAAACTCCACGCATACAGGGTGGAGGCAGAATTTGAACCCAAAACCCTGGAGGTGTGAAGCAAACATGCTAAATAAACTTACTGAAAATTACTAAAAGTTATTTCTTGTTCTTCTGGGGGGGTTTTTGGATCCAAAAAAGGGAAAATAATGAAAAAATGTATCATCTCATAAAAATAATGATAAAAGAAAGAAAGTATAAAAATATATAACAGATGTACAAACAATGTCAATAAACAAAAATAGAGGGGCTGAAGTTATGATGAAGATGGCGAGCTCTTGGCACTTTGCCAGATCAGGAGCTGCGATTTGTTGTCACATTCAAGCTCGACACCCCTCTCAACGTTTCTCTCTCTCTCTCTCTCTCTCTCTCTCTCTCTCTCTCTCTCTGTCTCTCTGTCTCTCTCTCTCTCTGTGTCACGCATCTTTCACTTGATGCACTCTTATCTGTACTTTATTCTTACTTGCTAATGAGCAGGCCCCCCACCCAGTGCAGCTTACAGGCAAACCACCGTCGGAGGGGACAAAAGTATTCGTAATGAAACTGCTCAAACTCAGGTGTTTGGCGGATGTCACGCAAAAAGGTCACATCCAGATCAGACTCTGTGAGAATGATGAGGAGGAGAAGCGAAACAAAAAGGAGTCCAATGGTTACGAGGAGCAAACGGAGGACACTTAAGACAAACTTGTTCACGTCTTCCACCTCTGTGACGATAGGCACCACCACTGTAGTTCTTGCTGTTTTTCCTGGTTCACCAGGCTCTCTCACCACCACCGTGCTCTGCTCAGCCTCCTTCTCTTCCTCAGTACTGTAGTGAGTGCTGTTAGCATGCCCTGTGGTGAGAGTAGCTGGCCCTAGACTGAGCTCAGTCACTGGTGTAGGCAGAATGCTGTGCGATGGGCTGTAGTTGTCCTCAGTGATTACTTCTGCAATGTTGCCGGACTCATTCACCTGGATGTGTGAATGAGGTATGAATGAATCACTGTGTGAGGTGGAACGCATGGGTGTGGAGTATGCACTGTCCCTCAGTGATTCTAGGCCTGGGAAAAAAAAGAAAGAATAAAGGGACAAACTAAGCTTAATAAAATCTGTGATAATCTGTGATAGTGTTTAAACAATTTTCAATATCTTGATTTGTTTTGCATTTAGATGTTTTGGCTGTAAATTCATACTGGAAATTCTACAATGGCTGCAAAATGAATATGTACATAGTCCTCATTCAGTTTTATCATGTGAGGACATAGTGTCAAGGTTCAACCGTAATAAATAAACAACTGTCTGTCGGACTAAATAAATAACAGGTGGGTATTAGGAGCTGAAACTGGATAGATGATCATATCACCTGAATATCATATCAAACTCTTAATAAGGCCATATGAATTCACATCTACCAGTGGTCAGCCTGATCACTCTACGCCCTTTCACCCAAACCCATTATACAAGTTCTTCTCTTATGGAGTTATTAATATGGTGTCTAAGACAGGAAACAAAACCTATGCCAGTATGCATAGAATAGACAGCTGGCAGTGTACACACTATGTCAAAAGTGTATACACATATTTTTTGCCTCTATGTGACTATATACATTTAAACTACCACTAGTAATGGTAGCTACTGCTGAGTTGTAGTCCATGAGCATTTGTTTACAATGTGGCTGAGGCCAGAGGTCAAGCCAAGGAGAGTGCACTGAGGTTGGTCATGGTAGCCAGGCTCCCAGGCTCCTGCGGTTCGGTTCTCCAAAATATTTTACTGATTGAATAAACAAAGTCTGTGAACTGGGGACTTTGAAAATGATTGATAGAAACATAGACAGCCCTGTGGCAGCACCTGAGGTGTCATTTTTAGCCTCTTTTTCAGTCAGTCAATAGACTGTAGAGGTGCAGCGCTGGTATTGTTTGAAAGCTACTGAAGAGCAATTTTTAACAGTTATAATATGGCACATTGGTAACTGTGATCTGGAGCTAACTGGCTATCAGGCACTTCATAAGTGCTGATGATTCCCATTTTGGTAATGGCAGCAGACTCTCCATGAAAGAATGTGATCAGGTAAATGTTGTCTCCCTATCTTTTAACACTATGGGCATAACCAAAGAGATAGATGAGGTAGAGTTGGGGCAGCTGGCTAGAGTACTGTAACTTAACCAGGACGTAAATAGCATTTGTACAGTTGGTATTACATTCATTTGTCTGTTTGGAGGCTATGAATAAGGAAACAGGACACAGAGCCATTATAGATATAGAGAAAGTGGCTAATATGATGTGAAAAGAAGGATTAATAATAAAGTTCAACAAGAATAAGATCAGATAGAATAATCTTTTAGATATCAGCTAGGTATGTGGTGGATAATGGTAGACCTCAGTGGAATCCCACAAGGACACAGGGAGAACATGCACAGAAACTCTACCGACACAGTCATTAAACCAAGCTCAGGATCGGAGCGGGTGCCTTGTTCTCAATATTTATTATATTTATTTTTACATAGTTCGTTATATATTTTTATACATATATCAAGAGATACAGGCAGGGGATTATTTGCTGATAATGGGGCATTATGAAACTAATGAAGGCAACAGTGTATTTAAAAATATTTTATGTAGTAGAGCTGGTTAGGTGACAAAAATATGTGAAGCATTAAAATTAATCAACATGTATATTTACAGCTTACTTAATTAACAACAAAAACGTTATAATGTAAGACCACATGCCTGTTGTTTCTATGCACCCAATTGCACCATTTAGTTGGTCCAATTATCACAAATATAAACAAGTCATTCAAACATTGCTAAGACAGTTTTTTTAATGACACAAGAAACAGATTGACGTTTTAACTGACTGTTTGAAATGATCAGAACATTTTGTGTACTCCTGAACTTGCTGAGCTATTACTATCAGGTGTTAATTTTACTATCAGATGTTAATTTGCATATTGGTTGCACAGTGGTTGAACATGGAATAAGCATCACAGTGCTGTCAAATTCTTGAATCTGATCTGTCAGGTGTTAATTAATTTTCTATAATAGCACAGCTGTGAATGTGTGTGTGTGTGTGTGTGAATGTATATGTGCATGGTGCCCTGTGATGGGTTGGCATCCCACCCAAGGTGTGATGCTGCCTTGCGCCCAGTGTTCCAAGATGGGCTCCAGGTCATAGTTCTGACAGCACACTAACAAAAAAAAAAAAACTCATTCAATTTACTTAATTCAAATTCCTAATTCAGTTACATTAACACAATTTGCTTTTGTACATCCAACATGATTTGATCATGTATTTTCAAAGCCCTGAATAAAATTTAACACCATGCTCTCACTTGAACTGAGGATTTAACTGGTGTGCTGCAACACTCACATTACCACTGCACGTGTTTTAAGTGCATTAATACTATAATTATTTATTCTCATCACTGCCAATATTCTCACGAGATTTCACAATGCAATTGGTTTATGGGAATACTGTGAATACTGTGAATACTGTGAATGTATCACACTCACTCTACATTATTCAATCTAGTAATTTGTTTAAATGTAGTTGAGTATAAGCAACAAAATCACATTTTGATGAGAAATTAAATACTTTTATGTAAATTAAACGTAATATTTTTCGACCACATATTCCATTTTTTCAGTGTAGGCAAGGTAAATCACAGGTTTATATTAATGCACTTGTTGTAATACATTATCATATTTGTTGTAACACCTCATTTATATTAATAACATATTAATAACACATCGATTTGTATGGTGGAAGCTGCACATAATCTAAGCCAGAGGTGTCCAGTCTTATTCGCAACCAAGCAGAAGCCAGACCTACTAGTTGATTGAAGACCAAAGCTCACCTTTTGGAAACAGATGTGGCTCCTCTTTGGCTGAAATGAAACCCTGCAACCAGCCTTTTGCAGATAAGATTGGACACCCTGATCTAAACTTAATAAAAATGGGCTAAAATTTGCTGTTATTTGACAAAGAAAAATATAGAAACACAGATATGGTGAAGCTTACTGTAGAAAGACACTTATTTAACATTGGAGGATTCTCCAGTGTCAGCAAATCGTAACAGGCAGTTTTCTGCTAAAGGAAATTCTTCAGGACCAATGGCTTCATGTACTTCATGCCAGTAGCATACATGTTGAGAGCTATTACCTGAAGTGCAACTTAAGATGGTGCATCAAAAGTTATCTCAAAGTGGTACATGCATCATTATTAATTAATATCTAAAATGCTAAATTGCAGTTGTATAATTTGCGCAAGCATATTGATTTTACCACTGTCACGAAAAAAATTTAGAGCCTTGAGTCTGGATTGACTGAGCTATCATTTGTTAGCTAACTGACATTAGCTAAACAATCATGTTAATCAAAGTAATGTAAGTATAAGTAGCTAATGTAATGTACAAACTGAGAATATACTCTTAAACAGCAGTCAATTTACACTCAACACAACTTATTTTTTGAGGGAAAAAATGCTGCCTATTATTTTCATCTAGCTCTGACACCTGCAGTACATTACCCATCATTAAAGGAGAAGTGTTCTTTTATGCTCTGTTCGTTCTGTCAATGGAGTTCGCTCAAAAAGGAGTGACTGGTTAACCGTACCAATACAGTCAATAGTAAATAGTTATGAAATTTAACTAGTGTCAGATGCCTTGGTTTATGGCATCATTTCTTTCACTCATATTGGTCTGCTACTTATAATTGTACAACAAGCTATAGTTTAGACTTCAAAATAAGCATACTGGAAAAACTGCAATGAACTTCCCACTTAGAGTCGGTTACAACAAATTACAGCAGAACAAAAATATGGCTTTGCTACAGAATTGTCAAGAGCTTCAGATGCATGCTGGAAAGTGCATGTGCATTCATGAGTCTTGACTGTTATGTCCAAAACTGTCAATGACCTAATCAACTATGCTCTTTTAATTATCATCAAAGAAACACTATAAATTGTCAAGAGCTTCAAATGCACATTTATTTTAAGGAAAATTATTGGGGGAGATAACTGAGATTATAAAAACAACAGAAAACTATTCCCAAATATAATTTAAATGTAAATTTGGCTTGTGTTCACTCACATGGGAATGACAAGGTTAAAAATTGTATTCCAGTCAGCCACTACATGGACTCAGAGACATTTTGGCTTCACTGACACTATATATCCACCCATATATACAGTCATTGGCGTGCTCAATGTCATTCGCAAAAATTGGGAGGAGGGACCTTCTAACAGTAAAATCAAAATTCAATACATTCTTGACCTGAGAGCAAAACTCCACAGCTTAAGCCACGTAACACAGGATAATTTGCTACAAGCGCAATAACTTCAGTCCCGGCTCTATTACAGGGGTACTTGGCTACAAGAGTTTGCACCATGAGATAAAGTCCTCGTTTTACTACCCACGTTGAGCTCTAAATTACTCGGCAAGTGGCAAGGGCCCTTTGAGGTCACACGGTGGGTTGGGGATGTTGAGGTAAAGTGAATGGATAGACTCGGGGCGTTGCTCCCGACCTCCTGAGACCATGGAGGAGGTGGTTCCTGTGGCTTTGGTGATGGTGGTTCCAGACAGGGAGGCGTTAGGACCAGAGGTAAATCTAAAAACAGTGACTCAATCCACCCCAGTCTTTCTCTCTGTCCCAAACACAGACGTTGCTAAATTGCAGATGGAGTTTTCTGACATGTTCTCGCTTCTACCCGGTCACACTAATCTCATTGAGCACCACATAGAAACAACCCCAGAGGTGGTTGTATGCAGCCGCCCCTATCGTCTGCGTGAACACAAATAAAAATGTGGTTCAGGATGAGTTCAAGGCTATGCTCGACATGGGGGTAATCGAGGAGTCCCACAGAGATCGGAACAGCCCAGTGGTTTTGGTGCCCAAAGCCAATGGGACAGTCTGTTTTTGTGTGGACTTTAGAAAGTCAATGCGATGCCTAAATTTGACTTTTCCACTCCGTTTGGGTTACACCAATTCATTACCCTTCCTTTTGGGTTATTCGGAGCTGCTGTGACGTTCCAGCGACTCATGGACAGAATCCTCCGTCCACACTCTGCTTATGTCGCTGCCTATTTGGATGACATTATTCGCTACAGTAATCATTGGCAGAAGCACATGCAGCACCTGATGGCTGTTCTGAGATCGCTGAGATGGGCAGGACCCATGGAGAACCCAAAAAAGTGTGCGATAGGATGGGTGGAAAAATGGGTGGAAATATCTGGGTTTCCACTTGGGGCATGGGCAGGTGTAGTCGGTGGCAGGCCGGACAGCTCCCAGGCAGTGGGGGTATGTGGAAGCAGGGGTGTACTCAAGTGCCGGGTTGTGAATGGAGGGCGGAGCCGGAGAGTGAGTGGTGAGGAATGCACACCTGTGGGGAATTCTAGTAATGAATGTGTTGCAGTGAGGAGATGTGGGGATAAAAAGGGGAGAAACGAGCGCCTAGAGAGAGAGAGAGCAACGAGCACGAAGCCATGCCTGTTTGTGTGAATAAAGAGGCTGAAAAGTAAAAGTAAAATTAAAAAGCCTTTTGAGTTGTTACAAGCCTGCCTCTAGCTTCCTCATTTCTGCTGAACCTTTGAAAAGTGTTACAAAAGTTTGTAGGAAATGTGAAAAATGTAGCTAGCTATTTACTGGTTACCTTAATTCAGAATGGTTATAGATGGTTAATAGATGGGCCGATAATAGATGGTTCGTGTTCACTGTTACTCATGCATTTCAGTACCTAAACAATGATCACAGTGACAACCAGAATGCTACCTTTAATTGCCAGATATGATGACACAGTCTCAATTGTTCAACTGGCAAATAACAAAAAAAGTTGGACAAAAATAAACAATTATGGAATTTTACAACCATGTCTGTCAGCGTGAAGGACAATGATTTATTCTAACATAATCTCTGGACATAATAAATAATAATTTTAGCTTAGAAACATGAGTAATGCAGGTAACAAATATTTAATCAGTAACTGTAATGTGATTACAAGAATTTAAACTGTAATAGATTACATTACTTCTTACATGAAAAAGTAATTAGACTACTGTAAGATGTTACTTTGTACCATGTTACATCCAATGTTGTTTATTACCAAGCCAAAGAAAAACAATTACTGATATGTCAGCTACCCATTCCAACCTTCAATATACAAACATTAGAGTATTTAACAATTTTACAAATAATTTATTTCGAGCCACACATTTGAGGGCACAGAAAAGGCTTACAATACTGTGTGCAATTAAATACACAGCCTCAATGTAGTGTAATATAAGAAACAATTGGAAGAAACAAAAGCATACACTGCACCTGAGCTTGTGCTGGACAGTACACATGGCTGTGGTGTGGCAGGCAGAGGAAATGCCCGCACAGCTTCCTGCTGACTGGTAATGGCTGGGTAAAGCGGCAGCACCCCCAGGGCCTTCCCCAACAGCCGCGGCCCCAGGCTCAGCACACGCACTTTCACATCCCTGTAGCAGTGGTTGATCATGCGCAGGTGCACGTTCACCCTGGTGCTGATGCGGATCAGGCACTTAACCATAATGCCACAGAAGGAAAACAAATAAGCAGGTTTGCTGGTTGTCAGTGAATATATATGAGTGCCTGTAGGCCTTGGCTGAATGTGTTGTGCCAGAGGTGAGTGAGATGAGGCAAAGAAGGATGTTTCCAAACAGGGGCTCACACAACATGATCTGGTCTCTCGCTTTCCTCACAGCCAATGACTTAAATGGAGAGTGAGTCTTCAGCTATTTTCAGACTGCTAGGTATTAATACTTCAGGAAGATAAGATGTCAGCACACATTGGACATATGTGGCTCCCTCTTAGTCTTAACTTCACAACTTCTCACACTCGTTCATGTTATGCATATACAGATTTTTTTAAAAAACTGTTAAACTGATCCTAAATCTGTGCTGTTCAGATCTAGAGGCTCAGGAACTGGTCCAGGAACAGGCAGGTGCTGGAGAAGCCTGTATATGTTGGCACTGAGTAGAACGTTGGCACTTAAGCAGAGTTTATGAATGACACAATCACCTGTTTCTCTGGGACATAGATCAGATTGCAGCTTGCCTCTGTGTGTGTGTGTGTGTGTGTGTGTGTGGTTTGTGTGTGTGTGTGTTTAGAAGCAAAGCAGTTTAGAAGCAATGAAAGTCAGAAAACACTTTCTTAGTATTTATTAATAATTATTTAAAAAAAATATATATATATTTTATGATTCTGCATGCTTGAACACTATTGCTGCTTCATATTGGCAGTAACAAGTAGAACTCTGCCACCAGCAAGTCTGGTTCTTCTTGTTACTGATTTGTATGCCTCAAATTCCTTTTAGAATACGTTAAGCATGAAGGAACCTACTGAAGACAATTATTTCTGCATTTTATAAGGCATAAAATTCAACATAGCACACAAGCTTTCCTGAGAAACGGGACATTTCAGTCTGTCTAAGGAAACTGCTTCCTGTCATGTAAATACTGGCATAGGACTAAAGACTACGATTCCCATCAGCCACTGCACTTCACCTGATTCTGTCACATGACTGTCTGACCTGATACACATTTCGGACTAATGAGCACTTTTATATAGAGTCACACTTTCACTGCACACTTTGTCTTTCGTTGTCTATCTTTCCACAGTTTCATCTTAGATGTTATGGTCATTGGTTTATGTTTATTTTCAAGCCTTGTGTGTTCCTGATACTGTTTTTGTATTTTGTTTTCACTTTGTATTAAAACTAAATCTGCACTTGCATCCACCTTTGCGTCCGTCTCTACCTGCATTACCTGACACTTCTGAGTTGATATTTTAGTTGCTATCCCAATATGTACAAATGTATTATATAATTTGATAAATGCCAACCTAGCTACATAATATATTGTTCAAATATTGGTTGCTATATTGTTTTGGCACAGTGCAATGTATATTGGTTGCGCAGTATTGTTTTAGTGTTTCACCACCTGAACATTACAGAGCCTTTTTTTCCCATGTTCTTTAAGGAGAGGCAGGTGAAAGGAGAAAGTGAGCTCACCTCCAGAGCTCCAGCCTGAGACCAGCAAGGTGGTCGCTCCTGCAAAGCTCCAGCCAGAGGTTGACGTGGTAACCTCAACCACAGCCCAGCTCCATCCAGAGGTCGTCAGAGCAGCATCCACACCCCAGCTACAGCCTGAGACCGACACAGTTTCCTCCACAGCAGCGCTCTGGCCTGAGGCCAACATGGTGGCCTCCACAGCAGAGCTCCAGCCTGAGGCCCAGAGGGCGGCCTCCACAGCAGTGCTCCAGCCTGAGGCCCACAGGGTGGCCTCCACAGCAGCGCTCCAGCCTGAGGCCCACAGGGCGGCCTCTACAGCAGAGCTCCAGCCTGAGGCCCACATGGCAGCCTCCACAGCAAAGCTCCAGCCTGAGGCAGACAAGGGGGTCTCTCCTGATGTGCTCCTGCCAGAGGTCAACAAGATGGCCTCCTGAGCCCTGCTCATGTCAGAGGCTGACGACAAGGCCTCCCACAACCTGCTAACATCAGAAGCCGACGGCATGGCCTCCCATGACCTGCTTCTGCCAGAGGACGACTGCGTGGCCTCCCATGACCTGCTTCTGCCAGAGGCCAACGGCGTGACCTTCCATGACCTGCTCCTGCCAGAGGCCGATGGTATGGCCTCCCATGACCTGCTACGCCAATGGCGTGGCCTCCCATGACCTGCTATGCCAGTGGCGTGGCCTCCCATGACCTGCTACGCCAATGGCGTGGCCTCCCATGACCTGCTATGGCCAGAGGCCTACGATGCGGTGTCCCATGACCTGTTCACGTCAGAGGCTGACGGCGCAGCCTCCCAGGCCATGCTCCTGCTAGAGGCCAATGGTGCAGCCTCCCAAGCCATGCTCCTGCCAGAGGCCGATGGCACGGTCTCCCAAGACCAGCTCACACTTAAGGCCAATGGTGCAGCCTCCCAAGCCTGGTTCTCCCCTCACAACCCCGGCGAGCCTGCCCCAGTCTGCTTCTCAGCTCCTTTGGAAACCGTCTACTACATGCCTGCCTCGGGACCTTGGGCTCTGTGTGAACATTTTGCCCAGAGGGCCAGGATCACCAGGAGGGGGAGCTATTGTAGGTGCTTCAGGAGGGGGATATGTCAGGGATTCCCATGTAGTGCTGAGCACAGAGCACCGAGCACTGCCTGAGGAAGCATGCAGATGCAATGTGCACTTCTGCATTGACATGTCGGAAAACAAAAATGTGCAGTTTTGTTTTGGTTTATGTCCTGTCTCCACCCATGTCATATGATTGGTTGTGTCCTATTCATTCTCAGCTGCTCCTTGTTACTGCCTCTGATTTTTGTGTATTTAAACCCCTCGTGTGTCTTTGCTCCCTGCACAGTATTGTTTCAGTGTTTCACCACCTGAACATTACAGAGCCTTTTGCTTCCATGTCTGTTTCCATCGTGTCTTGACCTAGTTTTTTTTTTTTTCTTTCTTTTTTTTGGTTTATGCTTTTGGTGGTTTACCCTTGTTATCGCCTTGCCTGTTTTAGGACTTTGATCACATTTTGTATTTGTCTGCCTGCCTCTCTTTAATAAAAGCCTTTTAACTGCACTTGCATCCACCCGCACGCCCATTTCCTGACAGTGGCAATATTTAATCCCCTTAAATCTGTGGTCCTTTCATAGCTAGAACAACAATTTCACAAGTTGACATTGCAGTTCACATTAAATTTGTGACTCATCATCCTTCATTTTACACAAGGACTCTCTAAGCAATGGAAACATATTTGCTTAATTTGTGATGTAAAACTGGAAATTCAAACAATTCAAAGCTTTATACAGATTGAGTTTACACATCTGTTCAGGAGAAATGTCACTAAATCTGTGTCCATCCTCATCCCCTTTACCATTAATAAATTCCATATTGCACTCCATATTGTAAAAGTGCTAGCAATGTATATTCTGCTTTTATGGTTTTTTTTTTGTTTTTTTTGTTTTTTTTTGTCTTCAAGGTTTTTAAAAACACAAAGTATTTTTTTGCTCATTGTAAAACTATCTGGCTGTGCTGGGTGCTGACTAGTTTCAGACGTTTTTTTTTTCCTGAACAGACTGTGGTGGGATAGGAGTGAAGGAGCACTGGGGCATGTCTATAAAAAGATATTTTTATATATTTCTGCATAAATATGACCTAAAACATCATCTGAATTTCACACAAGTCCTAAAAGTAGATAAAGAGAACCCAATTAAACAAATGAGACAAAAATATGATACTTGGTCATTTATTTATTGAGGAAAATGATCCAATATTACATATCTGTGAGTGGAAAAATTATGTGAGCCTTTGCTTTCAGTATCTAGTGTGACCCCCTTGTGTAGCAATAACTGCAACTAAACGTTTCTGGTAACTGTTGATCAGTCCTGCACATCAGCTTGGAGGAATTTTAGCCCGTTCCTCAGTACAGAACAGCTTCAACTCTAAGATGTTGGTGGGTTTCTTCACATGAACTGCTTGCTCCAGGTCCTTTCACAACATTTCTGTTGGATTAAGGTCAGCACTTTGACTTGCTCATTCCAAAATACCAACTTTATTCTTCTTTAACCATTCTTTGGTAGAACGACTTGGGTGCTTAGGGTCATTGTCTTATTGCATGACCCACTTTCTCTTGAGATTCAGTTCTGAGACAGATGTCCTGACATTTTCCTTTAGAATTCGCTTTTATAAATCAGAATTCATTGTTCCATCAATGACGACAAGCCGTTCTGGCCCAGATACATCAAAACAGGCCCAAACTATGGTACTATTTCCACCATGTGTCACAGATGGGATAAGATTCTTATGATGGAATGCAGTGTTTTCCTTTCTCCAAACATAACACTTCTCATATAAACCAAAAATTTCTACAACCCCAATTCCAAAGAAGCTGGGACTCTGTGTAAAATGTAAATAAAAACAGAATGCAATGATTTGTAAATCTCATAAACCCATATGTTATTCACAATAGAACATAGAAAACATATCAAATGTTAAATGTAAAAAATGTAAATGTACCATTTTAAGAAAAAAGTAAGAAAATTTTACATTTCATGGCTGCAGCATATCTCAATGCTGGAAAAGTAAGTGTTACTAAAAAGAAACAGCTGGAGGTTAATTGGCAACAGGTCAGTAGCATGATTGGGTATAAAAAGAGTATCTTAGAGAGGCAGAGTCTCTCAGAAGTAAAGATGGGATGGAATCTGGATGGAAGCATATGTTGCTCTAAAACCTGTATGTACCTTTCAGCATTGATGGTGCCTTTCCAAATGTGCAAGCTGCCCATTCCATAGGCACTAATGCACCCCCATACCATCAGAGATGCAGGCTTTTGAACTGACAAGAAGCTGGATGGTCGCTTTCCTCTTTAGTCCTCTTTAGTTTAGAGGACGCTGCATCCATGGTAGAGAGCTGCATTGGGATTGAAATCCCGCGGGACCCAACGCAAATCTCATGGGAGCAGGTGGTTTTACCTATGCTGCAGGTGAGAGTTTAACTTTGTAAGTTGTGACAAATGTGCAAAAGTATTCGTTTACAACGGGCACAAATCTGGCACCTCTGGGTTGAAGCGACATACCTAGTCCATTCTCCAGGGTCAAAGAAAACTCTCATTCCACGATAAAGCACTTCTTCTTGCTCATATTAAGCAAGAAACTACAGATAAATGTGTTGCTCTTAAACTTGTGCTCGAGAGAATCAAAAGCTTTATAAAAATCTAAAAAATAAAAATAAAACTTTCCTCATTAACCAGCTTGGCATAGTCTAACAGATCTAAAACGAGGCGAATATTATTAGCAATATGCCTCTTAGGGATAAAACCTGACTAGGTTTCATCTATAATCGAGCCCAGCACACATTTTATAAAATTTTATAATCACAATTTAATAGGCAAATTGGACGCCAGTTATCTATAAAAAGAATGTCTTTCTTAGGTTTAGGTATTAAAGTGAGTAAGCCTTGTGACAATGTCGGAGGGAGTGTTTCAAATTCAATGCTTTCTAAATAAGTCAAAAAGGTGCTAATTCTTGAGCAAATTTTTGGTAAAATTCGGCCGTTAGCCCATCGGTACCCAGAGACTTATTGTTCTTAAGAGCTTCAATAGATTCCATTAATTCAGCAATAGTTATATCCCTGTCACAGGCAATCCTATCATCATTAGTTAATGTCTTAATCTCCTTTAAAGATTGAAAAAACATCAATGCCGAGTTCTCACAATAATTGGATTAATAAAGAGTAGTATAAAAGTTTGCACAGAAAGTACCAATTTTTTTAGGGTCAGAAGAAACTATACCATTAATGTTCAGAGAGTTAATAGTTAAACTTCTAGAATTACTCTTTTCCATTCTAAAGAAGTAAGCTGTACTTTGCTCTCCCTGATTAAGCCATCTTCTTCTAGAGCGAATAAAGGAGCCATCTGCTCTGTACTTGTATAGTGAGTCTAACTTAGTTTGCAATTCAGCAAGTTCTAATAACTCAGCTTCTGACAAATCATCCTGAACTTTGTTATGAAGGGATAATATTTTAGAAATGATAGTCTCCTCTTGCCGTTTTTTGAGTTTAGTTACATGACTGCCAAAATTTCTGGCACACTTGCCAACTTCGTGTTTAAAAAGCTCCCAGTTCAGACCATAATTATTTTCTTTTTTTGCTTTGATCCAGTAGTATTTAATCAAAAATGAAATTTTATTCTTTAATTAGTCATATTCAAGCAAAGAAGAGTTAAGCTTCCAATATGATGCTCTAGGAACTGAGGAAATATTGGCTGAGGAAAGGGGGGATTGAAGAAGAATGGCCTTGTGATCAGTTAAGGGAGAGGGAAGAATGCTAACAGCAACATTAAAGTTCTTGACACACTGAGATACGAGCCAGTAGTCAATACGTGACTGTTTAGAATGACTTTTGTTACTCCAAGAATATGACCTAATATTTGGAAATTTTTCCCTCCAAATATCGATGACGTTAAATTTGTCCATGAATATTTTCAATTTGGAGTTAACAGAAGTGGCCTGTCTAGGTGGTAATCTATCCAGATTGTTATCGGGTACAATATTAAAGTCTCCCCCAATAAAAACTAGGGCTTCTGGGTATGTATTAAGCCACAACAGATTTTTTTCTTCCATCACTTCAAGCAGCAAATCATTCTTATGAGTGATATTATAATCATATATATTAACCAGTATTACTACAATATTATTTGCACAAATTACCAACAACAGAAAATGTCCATTCTGGTCACAAAGTGGTTTAGGATATCCCCCAAAAACAGTTTTTCAAAATTAAAACTCCAGCTGAATGTTCTGAACCGTGAGCCAACCAAATGTCATTGTTCCACTGATTTTTCCAAAAAGAAGAATTGCTAGGAATGGAGTGGGAAAAAAAAAAACAAAAATCAGTCTTGAACGATTTTGCATACAGGAACAAAGCTTTCCGTTTAGTAATGTCTCTAAGACCCCTGGCATTAAGAGAAATAACAGAAATAGACATAGAAAAAGAACTATGAACAGAACAATGAAATTAATAAAGCTTACTGAAGCTTACTGGTTGGAAATGTAAAGGCAGTTGACAGAAGAGCCATGTCAGAAAAGTTTACAGCCATCAGCAGTATTCCTCACAAAATAGAACAGCTCACAGAACCTCTCTTGAGAGAAACATTATAACAGGCTTACGAAGGGTTAATTTCAGAACCTTCAATGAAAGCACGGTGACCCACGAAGTAGGCACTTTTCCCCTCCTTACGGGCCTTTTCCAGAGACGGCCATAATGAGAGCCTCCTTTCTCGGTTGAAAGCAGCAAGATCCTCAGTAAACCGAAGACCATTCGTGTGCAGAAACTCAGATGATTTCGTCGCTCTCCACACCCCGTCTCTCGCCACCCGGGAGGAAAACAGGATAATGACAGCTCGCAGCTTTGAAGTATTCAAAAGCCTCTTCCCAATGCGATGAACAATGTCAATCTTATCCGGCAGGATCTTGCTTCCCTCTGGAAAAGTGGCCACACAAACACAAATAGATTCAGCTCTGATATCTTCGCCTTCTTTTTCTGGCATTCCTTGCAAGCACAGATTCCAGCAGCGCGAGTAATGCTCCAAGTCTACGATTCTAATCTCACATAACTCCATCTTCTTTTCCTCAGAGCTCAATCTAGCTTCAACGTGGCCAAGCTTCCCCTAATGTCATTAAGCTCGGCACAAACATAGTCAACAGTTTTCTGTAGCCCTTCAATTTTTAGAGCATTATCACCCACCATTTTCTCCAGGGCACCCGATCGATTATTTATTAGTTGAGAAAGCGTGGAAATCACGGAGTCGTCCTCCGCTTTGCCTTTCTTTGCGGGAGGCTTATCTGGGCTCTCAGGAAGCGGTGCAGATAAAAGCATATTCCACTGAGAAGCGTAGCTGTGGAGGTCCACATTACTAGATACACGTGAAGCACACGGTGTCTCTCCTCCTTTCCTTTTATCTGCAGTTGACTTCATTTTCAAAATCTTGAGAGATAACCTACTGTACAGTAGATGTAGATACTGATACATGTAGCACGATTATATTTTATGTAGTTCAGCTGTTAAAAGTAGATTTGTCAGCAGAGCACTATAAAAGTAGACTTAGCAGGATGCCATCTTGGATCCTCCACTCTTGCACGTTTTATTTTGAGTATCCCTGCATTTAGCGTGCCGTCAAAGAGGGCAATTATGTGTGTGGGCGGATCTTGGAAGAGAGATGCACAAGCCTGGGTCCGCAGTCAATCAGTAACATTCTCTTCCTCCATAGTAATCTGGCATAGGCTAGGCCAAGTGATTCATAATTTCATTCATTCATTAATTACGTTTAAATTTTTTTTTAGTAATTTTACTTTTTGCTATATGTTAATTAGCTACATAAACACCTGTGATATCTGAGATTTTTATTTCCTATTTATTTTATTTTTTATTTAATTTGTTTTATATTTAATTCGTTTAATATTTATTTCTTTTATAAGTAAGTCAATTAAATATTGTCTTGTTAAGTTACCAGAGTTTAATTATTTTGGTTAGGTGTGTGTGTTGTTACGCATACGTTTAAATATGTTTTTATAAATATGTTTTTTTTTTTAAGTTGAGAGAGTTTTAAAAGGCTAATATAAAATTGGCCCTATGTGTTTGTCATGTGTGGTGCTTTACTTTAGCAGTACTTTATCTTATGGTCAGTTTAATTAAACGCAATGTTTTATGTCTGTTATTCTGAACGTTTAGCATAGCCCCAATGTTTGTGTAAATTTTTCACAATCTCTACAAGCTGTGACAGAATGTTTGCAGGTGCGAGCGGGAGTGGATACAAACATTGTGGGTGCGGTCAGGAGTGGAACACACACGTTGTGGGAGCGGGCGTTAATGGTCAGAAATTCAGTGGAAGCGGGGGGGAGCGGGATTAAGAAAACAGTCCCGCGCAGGGCTCTAGTCCATGGTTTCCAAAAAGAATTTCAAATTTCAATTAGTCTGACCACAGAACAGTTTTCCACTTTGCCTCAGTCCATTTTAAATGAGCTTTGGCCCAGAGAAAATGGTGGCGTTTCTGGATCATGTTCACATATGGCTTCTTCTTTGCATGATAGAGCTTTAACCTGCATTTGTGGATGGCACGGTGAACTGTGTTGACAGACAAAGTGTTCTGAAGGTGTTTCTGAGCCCATGCAGTGATTTCCATTACAGAATCATGCCTGTTTTTAATGCAGTGCCGCCTGAGGTCCTGAAGATCACGGGCATGCAATATTGATTTTCACCCTTGTCCCTTGTGCACAGAGATTTCTCCAGATTGTCAGAATCTTTTGATTTTATGTACTGTAGATAATAAGATATTCATAGTCTTTGCAATTTTATGTTGAGGAACATTATTCTGAAATTGTTCAACAAATTGTAGACGCAGTTTTTCGCAGATTGGTGAACCTCTTCCCATCTTTACTTTTGAAAGACTCTGCCACTAAAGGTACTCTTTTTATACCCAATCATGTTACTGACATGTTGCCAATTAACCTCCAGCTGTTTCTTTGTAGTAAAACTTACTTTTCCAGCCTTTTGTTGCCCCCATCCCAACTTTTTTGAGATGTGTTGCGGCCATCAAATTCAAAATTACCTTATTTTTTCTTAAAATGGTACATTTACTCAGTTTAAACATTTTATATGTTTTCTATATTCTATTGTGAATAATATATGGGTTTATGAGATTTGCAAATCATTGCATTCTGTTTTCTATTTACATTTTACACAGCATCCCAGCTTTTTTGGAATTGGGGTTGTATTTTGGTCTCATCCATCCACAAGACATTTTTTCATTTACATTTACAGCATTTGGCAGACACCCATATCCAGAGTGACTTACAGAAGTGCTTTGAGTCTCTATCATCAAATGCATCCCAATACTGGTTCTTTAAATCACAGACTAAGAATACCATCAGTCTAAAAACTCTGTTGGAAGGTAAAATGGTAAGAGAAACACTGACACACAATTTTTATTTATTTTTATTTTTTAATGAAAAGTGCTAATTTAAGTACTTTAGGAAGAGGTAGGTCTTTAGACGTCGTTTGAAGACTGCCAGTGACTCAGCTGTTCGGACTTCTAGGGGAAGTTCATTCCACCACCTAGGTGCCAGAACAGAGAAGAGTCTTGATGCATGCTTTCCTTGTACCCTGAGAGATGGTGGCACCAGTCTAGCTGTGCTAGAGGATCGGAGGGAGCGTGGTGCAGTGTGGGGTGTGGTAAGTGATTTGAGGTAAGTGGGTGCTGGTCCATTTTTGGCTTTGTAGGCAAGCATCAGTGTTTAAAATCTGACGTCTCGAAGTGTCTTGAAATGACAAGAGACTGAACCAGTAACTTAGTGGCCTGTATGGATAGAAATGGACGAATCCTTCTGATGTTGTAAAGGAGAAATTGACATGAGCGTGTCAGATTAACAGTGTGGGACGAAAAGAACAGTTGACTCTTCATGGTTACCCAGAAGTGAGGGGCAGTGGTAGTTCAGTGGTTAAGGTGTTGGACTACTGATCAGAAGGTTGTGAGTTTTAACGTATGACGGTATCAAACTGATTTCTGAATCAACCTGGGCTTAGCACAGAAGTTTCTTTTGTTTCGTTTGAGCTGTAAAGCCCTATCTGATTAATGACCACTCTGGCCCCAGTTTGACCAGATACCTTTGGAATGCTAACGACCAAACTTCCCCCCTTGGTACACACACACACACACACACACACACACACACACACACACACACACACACACACACACACAAGCTACCTACACGCGCACACACACACACACACACACACACACACACACACACACACCCCCACACACACAAGTTACCTAAAAGCGCACGCACACACACACACACACACACACACACACACACACACACACACACACACACACACACACACAAGCTTACCTTACACACACAATGGAGAAATCTCTTTCTTTTCAATGTAACGTGTAATTATATGTAATTATTCGATGTCCAAATAGTGTGATGTTTTCGTGTTTGCATATATTGTCTGTTCATGTAACCTAACCTTAATGATTTTAGATAGTTTTAATTTAGGATATCATTTTAAATGTCTGTAACCAGGTTTTATTTGTAATATTCTTTGCAAGTCCATCGAATTTGGTATATAGTTAATTGTCTCGAGATACCCTGACTGATTATGAATATCATATTGCAATGGGATACATTATTTCTTGCTTTCTCGTAATTTCATATATAATACGGTATAAACCAGCTCCTCCCTGGACATTTAAATTAGGGTCCGAGACCAGACAAAGAGAGGTCATCCAACTTCCTGATTGGCCCATAGCCCAAAGAGGCGTGTGTGTTGGTTTTGCCTTTAAAACAACACCACGCTCTTCTTCACTCTCAGTCTTCTCTTCTCACTCTTCAGTCCCTTCAGTACTCTTCACTCCTTCCATTTGAACCCGGGAAGAGGAAGCCAGGATCTCTCTCTCTCCCGGACAAAGGATGCAACCGCCTCACGCTTTGCCTTTTTGCAAATGGCTCAACGAACAAGCGAACTCTACACGACCTCGCGCAAACTTTCAGACCGAAGCCATGCAAGTATAGTCTCATTGATCTATACATACGTTAAGATTGGACCCCTGTTCACAGGAGATTTAAGTTCGTTGCTAGTTTTGAAAAAGGCTAATTAGTTATTAGATGTGTTGTATTTTTGTGCCCTCGCCAGGTGAACCGAGTCAGCGAGTGAACCGAGTCAGTGACCGAGTCAGAGACCATGGCATCCCTGATTATTTAAGTGTTTGGCTCAGCTCTCTCTCTCTTAAGCCATACCGCCTCCACAGGGGTTATGACTCAACAGCGCCCCCACTCCGGCAGGCCTGTCATAAACCCTATGCGTGATAGCTAACTTTTCCTCTAGCTATACCTGTTTTCATTTGCATCTTGCTTTACATTTCCCTCCTTTAATTGTTTCAGTTTTGTTTTCCTTTGTGTTAGCTGCTGTTCTGTTGTGACTTGCCTCTCAAAGTTCACATACAGGCAGAGCCTATGAGAACCAGGAAGGAAAAAGCTAAATGCTAGATTGACAACCCAGGCAGCCAGTGTCTTTAAGATGACCCACTAGGCTACTGCCTGTCCAAATTTCTATTTAGATCCAGCATGTACCCACACAAATTGGCCCTCCCTGGCCACTTGCGGCCAAAAACCATAAGTGTCTGGCCTACATACTACTAACTGTCTACACCAGTTAGCCAAATTTGTATACTCCCTGCATACCAAATTCAGTATCACTGTAGCTCATTAATTCTGCATGGACTTGTATGGCCTTTGGTGTTCTTTCTCTCTCACCAACAGTGAGCTATCATGTCCCAATCATCCAATCATACAGAATTCAAATCCCAGCACTGCCAAACCGCCCCTGTTGGGCCCTTGAGCAAGGCCCTTAACCCTCAATTGCTCAGATGTATAAATGAAATACATGTAAGTCACTCTGCGTAAGGGTGTCTGCCAAATGCCATAAATGTAAATGTTCAGTAACTGAAGGTGGGATCAGAGAGTTGTCCAGGGAGATCACAAGATCCTGACATGGTGATGAATCACCTGGGATAAACAGCAGTTCAGTTTTGCTGGGATTAACTTTCAGCTGATGAGCTGCCATCCATGATGAGATGTTTGCCAGACATGCTGAGATCAGAGCAGAAACAAGAGGATCAGAGGGAAGGAGAGGATGAGTTGAGTGTCATCCGCATAGCAGTGTATCCCATGTAAGGATATGACCTCACCAAGAGATCGAGTATAGAGGGAGAACAGAAGAGGACCAAGTACTGAGCCTTGTGGGAAGCCAGTGGAGAGTCTGCGGCGAGCAGATGTGGATCCCCTCCACGTCACCTGGTATGAACGACCTTCCAGGTAGGAAGCAAACCACTGCCATGCTGCACCACGAATTCCAAGACTCGTGAGGGTGGACAAGAGAGTCTTGTGATTGACTGTGTCAAATGCTGCTGAAAGGTCAAGGAGGATGCAGACTGATGACAGTTTGTCCAATCTAGCAGCATGTAGCTTCTCAGTGACAGCCAAAAGGGCAGTCTCTGTGGAATGTGCCACTTTGAAGCCAGACTGCTTGGGATTTTGGAGGTTGTTCTGTGAGAGATAGAGAGACAGTTGATTGTAAACAGTGCATTCGAGAATTTTAGAAAGAAAAGAGAGAAGTGATACCGGTCGGTAGTTGCCAATGTCCGAGGGATCCAGAGTGAGTTTCTTCAGGATGGGAATAACCCCTGCTCTCTTGAATGCAGTTGTTACATGACCAGATGATATGGGGCCATTGATGATATTCGTAATGTAGGGGAGGTCTGGAGCATTGTGGAAGAGATTGGATCCAATGGGCAGGTGGTAGGATTGCAGGACAAGATGACCTGCAGGATCTCTTCTGATGCTAGATTAGAAAAATATGCCAGGGAAGGAGAAGAGGAATCCTCAGAGGGTAGTGTGGAAGTTGGGGTGGAAGTGAAGGTCTGGCAAATTTTTTCAATCTTCCCATCATAAAAAGTGGCAAAGTCTTCAGCAGTCAGAGAGGATGGTGCAGGAGTAGCCGGTGGGTTCAGTAGTGAAGAAAAGATGTTGTGGAGCTTGCGAGGGTCTTGTGCAGTATTTTCCAGCTTTTTACAATAGCCTCCTGGCTTATCCATGTGATCTTTAGCAAACTGCTAAGATGGGCAACAATGCTCTTTTTGGAGAGCAGTGGCTTTCTCCTTGCAATCCTGCCATGCTCAACATTGTTGTTCAGTGTTCTCCTGATGGTGGATTCATGAACATTAACATTAGCCAATGTGAGAGAGGACTTTAACTGCTTAGAAGTTACCCTGCGTTCCTTTGTGACCTTGTGGACTATTACATACCTTGCTCTTGGAGCAATTTTTGTTGGTTGACCACTCCTGGGGAGGGTAACAAGGGTCTTAAATTTCCTCCACTTGTACATAGTCTGTCTGACTATGTGGAGTCCAAACTCTTTAGAGATGGTTTTGTAAACTTTTCCAGCCTGATGAGCATCAGCAACTCTTTTTCTGAGGTCATCAGAAATCTCCTTTGTTCATGCCATAATACACTTCAACAAAGGTGTTGTGAAGATCAGACTTTGGTAGATCCCTTTCTTTAAATAAAACAGGGCACTCACTCATACCTGATTGTCATCCCATTGATGGAAAACACCTGACTCTAATTTCACCTTCAAATTAACTGCTAATCGTAAAGGTTCACATACTTTTGCCACTCACAGATATGCAATATTGGATCATTGACCTCAATAAATAAATGAAGAAGTATAATATTTTTGCCTCATTTGTTTAACTGGGTTTTCTTTGTCTTTATTTATGCAGATATATATATATATATATATATATATATATATATATATATATATATATATATATATATATATATATATATATATATATATATATATATATATATATATATATATATATATATATATATATATATATATATAATTCTAAAGGGTTCACAAACTTTCAACACCACTGTATGTGTGCACACATTGCACCCATATATGTCTGCAAACTTTCTGTATATGTGGAGGATTAAAATATCTATCCATTGTGTCAGGTCAGAGCCAAAACAACCTTGGCAGACAGGTTTCACTGTTGACAATACAGCAATTTCACAGAACTTCTTCTGCCAAGTATGTTGGGTAATTGCAAACAATCCCTGTCAGCTTCTCTTCAAAACTGTCCACCATTGTCATTATTGTCATAGTTAGACCTTGTGTCAACATATCCCAGCAGCCATTGCACAGCACATCACGTATACTTTTGCACCTGTTTCACATCTTTCTGTTAAATAGCACAAGTACTTAAGTCACGTTTTGCACAATGCATGCTGTCTTGCTTTTGTCTTTCTTTGCTTTTGTTTTGTTGTCTTGTTTATGTCTTGTATTCATAGCTTAAGTTTCTGGGATTTCTAGTATTTATGGTATTTGGTACCATATTGGTATGGTATTCTGCACTTGCATCTGTCTCCTCATGTTTAACGTGACAGAAAGCAAGACCGATAAAATGGATGCTGCAGAATTTTTCACCACCCAAGAAGCCATTTTGGAGAGAGAGAGCACCAGAGACTGGAACAGGAGGGGAAGGGATCTTGGGTCAGGGCTACAGAAGCATTGCTGCAGGCCATGCGTAAGATATTTCATCCTCCCTCCCTCCCCTATCTGTGCCTGCCGGTTCAACGGAGAATGTCGCTCAGCCACCCTGCTCAACTGAAGACATTGCTCAGCTTCCCTGTTCCGCTGAAGATGCCGCTTAGCCTCCCTATTCAGCTGAGGACATTGCTCCACCTCCCCGTTTGGCTGAGAGCGCCGCTTTACCTCCCTGCTCCACCTCAGATGTCAATACACCAGGCTCCTCTTCAGACATTGCTCCGCCTTCTCACTTTCGCACCTGTTTCACATCTTTTGGTTAATCAGCACGAGTATTTAAGTCAGGTTTTGCACAATGCACACTGTCTTGCTTTTGTCTTTCTTTTCTTTTGTTTTCTTGTCTTGTATATGCCTTATATTTTATATTTATTTTTATTAAAATGTATTCTGCACTTGCATCACCCTCATGTTTAACATGACAATGATATATTGCCCCCACTGTTTATATAGATATTGCATCTTTTAGATCTACAGAGCATATAGCACTAATTTCTGAGGACACACACAACCAACACGTCAAATGACCACAGGATACTCACCCTCCATGATGGATATGTGCACTGCTCTCCTGCGTGTGCGGGGCACACTGCTCATTCATGGCCCATAAGTGATAGATGGACAGCTTCTGCTGGGAACCAGGCCAGCCCTATGGGCACACACACACACACACACACACATATATACATACAGTATCTCACAAAAGTGAGTACACCCCTCACATTTTTGTAAATATTTTATTATATCTTTTCATGGGACAACACTGACGAAATGACACTTTGCTACAATGTAAAGTAGTGAGTGTACAGCTTGTATAACAGTGTAAATTTGCTGTCCCCTCAAAATAACTCAACACACAGCCATTAATGTATAAACCGCTGACAGCACTTCTGGGAAGGTTCACGACTGCTGAGTTTTTTTTTCCATTTGGAGATAATGGCTCTCACTGGACCTTTGGGGTCCAGAGCCTTTGAAATAGCTTTGTAACCCAGACTGATGTAATTCATTCACCTTCTTCCTCATCATTTCTGGAATTTCTTTCAATTTGGGCATAGTGTATTACTGGATAAGACCTTTTAACCACCTTCATGCTGTTGAAAAAGTTCTATTTAAGTGTTGATTTGATTGAAAAGGGTTTGCAGTAATCAGGCCTGGTTGCGCCTAGTCCAGCTGAACTCCATTATGAATGCAGTTTCATAGATTTGAGGAAATAGTAACTATGGGTGCATACATTTTTACACAGACCCAGTTGGAATTGGATAACTTTTTTGCTTCAATAAATAACATTTAAAAACTGTATTTTGTGTTTATTACTCGGGTTGCCTTAGTTTTAATTTCTGAAACAGTTTAGTATGAGATATACACAAAAACAGAAGAAATCAGAATGGGGCAAATACTTTTTCACAGCACTGTATCTTGAATTGAGAAATATAAAAAGATTGGCATTTGGTTTGCTGAACATCTAGATGAATTTCTAGGTACATTAGCCTCACTATATGGCCAAAAGTATGTGGACATCTGACCTACAGGTGCATCTCAATAAATTAGAACGTCGCGGAAAAGTTCATTTATTTCAGTAATTCAACTGAAATTGTGAAACTCGTGTATTAAATAAATTCAATGCACACAGACTGAAGTAGTTTAAGTCTTTGGTTCTTTTAATTGTGATGATTTTGGCTCACGTTTAACAAAAACCCACCAATTCACTATCTCAACAAATTAGAATACTTCATAAGACCAATAAAAAAAACATTTTTAGTGAATTGTTGGCCTTCTGGAAAGTATGTTCATTTACTGTACATGTACTCAATACTTGGTAGGGGCTCCTTTTGCTTTAATTGCTGCCTCAATTCGGCGTGGCATGGAGGTGATCGGTTTGTGGCACTGCTGAGGTGGTATGGAAGCCCAGGTTTCTTTGACAGTGGCCTTCAGCACATCTGCATTTTTTGGTCTCTTGTTTCTCATTTTCCTCTTGACAATACCCCATAGATTCTCTATGGGGTTCAGGTCTGGTGAGTTTGCTGGCCAGTCAAGCACACCAATACCATGGTCATTTCACCAACTTTTGGTGCTTTTGGCAGAGTGGGCAGGTGCCAAATCCTGCTGGAAAATGAAATCAGCATCTTCAAAATGCTGGTCAGCTGAAGGAAGCATGAAGTGCTCCAAAATTTCTTGGTAAACGGGTACAGTGACTTTGGTTTTCAAAAAACACAATGGACCAACACCAGCAGATGACATTGCACCCCAAATCATCACAGACTGTGGAAACTTAACACTGGACTTCAAGCAACTTGGGCTATGAGCTTCTCCACCCTTCCTCCAGACTCTAGGACCTTGGTTTCCAAATGAAATACAAAACTTGCTCCCATCTGAAAAGAGGATATTGGATCACTGGGCAACAGTCCAGTTCTTCTTCTCCTTAGCCCAGGTAAGACGCCTCTGACGTTGTCTGTGGTTCAGGAGTGGCTTAACAAGAGGAATACGACAACTGTAGCCAAATTCCTTGACACGTCTGTGTGTGGTGGCTCTTGATGCCTTGACCCCAGCCTCAGTCCATTCCTTGTGAAGTTCATTCAAATTCTTGAATCGATTTTGCTTGACAATCCTCATAAGGCTGCGGTTCTCTCGGTTGGTTGTGCATCTTTTTCTTCCACAATTTTTCCTTCCACTCAACTTTCTGTTAACATGCTTGGATACAGCACTCTGTGAACAGCCAGCTTCTTTGGCAATGAATGTTTGTGGCTTACCTAGTGAACCAAACTGAGAGACCATTTTGAAGGCTCAGGAAACCTTTGCAAGTGTTTTGAGTTGATTAGCTGATTGGCATGTCACCATATTCTAATTTGTTGAGATAGTGAATTGGTGGGTTTTTGTTAAATGTGAGCCAAAATCATCACAATTAAAAGAACCAAAGACTTAAACTACTTCAGTCTGTGGCATTGAATTTATTTAATACACAAGTTTCACAATTTGAGTTGAATTACTGAAATAAACGAACTTTTCCACGACATTCTAATTTATTGAGATGCACCTGTATATTTGGAAAGGTATGCATCCCCATCTGCGTAAAGCATACCTTCAGAGGTCTAGGCGCAATGGCAGTATGTCCCTACCTAATTTTAAATTTTACTACTGGACAGCTAACATACAAAATACATTGTATTGGTGGCATTATCACCTTTTGCCCAATAGACTGTCCTGGGTGGATATGGAAATATGTGTTGGTCTGACATGGGGATAAAATGTTTTAAAGATTTATTTATCAACAATTTATTTGCTTCCTTTGAACAGTTAGTGTTATGTTTTGGTCTTACCACATCAGATTTCTTTAGAGTTTTGCTTGGGAGGAAGAGCTTGACAGACCACTCTCAGAAGGCACATGGAACTGCGTTCTTAAACAGATTCAACCCATCGTCAATGTGTGCTCGACATTCACTTATACAGTTCAAAGTAGTACACAGAGCTCATATATCTAAAGTTAAACTAGCTCAAATGTTTCCTGGAATTAGCCCCATGTGCAATACATGCCAATATGCTGAGGGTTCATTAATTCACATGTTCTGGACATGCCCCAAATTAGAGAGTTACTGGGGATCGATATTCAACACCCTTTCAGCAGTTCTTCAGCAAAGATTAAGTTCAAGTTCAAGTTCAGTTTATTTGTATAGCGCTTTTAACAATGGACATTGTCCCAAAGCAGCTTTACAGAAGTATATAAATTCAGGACACAGATTTAAAATTTATGAATTTATCCCCAATGAGCAAGCCAGCGGCGACGGTGGCAAGGAAAAACTCCCTGAGATGATATGAGGAAGAAACCTTGAGAGGAACCAGACTCAAAAGGGAACCCATCCTCATCTGGGTAACACCGGATAGTGCGATTATAAATAAATAAATCCCTTCTATAAATGTACCAGTACAACACGGTCAGATAGCAGTTGTGAGACCATGAAAATTCATTACAGTTTTTATATGAAGTCTGTTTTGTTGAACTTCACCACTGTAATCTCAATGATCTTTAGGCTGCACCGTGTGGGGCCATCCTAAGCAGCAGCATGTGACCTCAATTGATGAGGTCTCCAAACCAGAAGTAGGGCACCAGGATGGATCGGGCAGGTCCAGAGAGCAGAAGGGATCGGGATCACTGGCATCTCAGGAGTATCATGTGAAGCTCGACAGAAGGGGAGGGAGAAAAAGCGAGAGAGCGAGAGAGTGTGTGAGAGAGAGAGAGAGAGAGAGAGAGAGAGAGAGAGAGAGAGAGAGATCATTAGGTATGATTATTGTCCCGTAATGGTTAAGGACAATGTACTTTGCGTAAGTGAAAGCAGGTACTCTGGCAAGACTAGCTTATGACAGGATAACTAAAAGGGAGAGCCAGAAGGTAACACAGACATGAGGGCTCCCTGGGACAAGGCGGCCAGCCACCCCACCACCAACAAACCTTGGTGGACGCCTGAAGGTGGGGGGGTGACAGCATCCAGACATCCCAGTTCACCACAACACACTATGCCTGTGAGACCTCTAGATCTGCTGCTTTACCTAAGGAAAATACTATTCACGAAAGGCTTGATTAAACAAATATGTTTTCAGCGTGGACTTGAACACTGAGACTGTGTCTGAGTCCTGAACACTAATTGGAAGGCTGTTCCATAACTGTGGGGCTTTGTAAGAGAAAGCTCTTCCCCCTGCTGTAACCCTCACTATTCGGGGTACCGACAAATAGCCTGCACCTTGGCGCGAAGCCATTTAGCGCTTTATAAGTCAATAGTAGTATTTTATAATCAATGCGGGATTTCACTGGGAGCCAGTGCAGTGTGGATAAGATAGGGGTGATGTGGTCATATTTTCTAGTTCTTGTAAGGACTCTTGCAGCTGCATTCAGGACTAACTGGAGTTTGTTTATACTCCTACTGGAACATCCAGACAGTAAGGCATTACAATAATCCAACCTAGAGGTGACGAAAGCATGAACTAATTTTTCTGCATCATGTAGTGACAATATATTTCTTATCTTAGCAATATTTCTGAGGTGAAAGAAGGCTATCCTAGAAATATTACCTACATGGGCGTCAAAGGAAAGACTGGAGTCAATAATCACACCAAGGTCTTTTACTGCTGCACATGATGAAACAGAAAGGCCATCCAGAGTTACTATATAATCAGAAAACTTACTTCTAGCTGCATGTGGTCCTAGTATAAGTACTTCTGTCTTGTCAGAATTTAGTAAGAGGAAGTTAATGAGCATCCACTGTCTAATGTCCTTTACACATTCCTCGACTTTATTAAACTGGTGTCTGTTATCTGGCTTTGCTGAAACATACAATTGTGTGTCATCAGCATGACAGTGGAAGCTAATTCCATGTTTATGAATAATTTGACCCAGAGGTAACATATATAAAGAAAAGAGCAGTGGGCCTAAAACAGAACCTTGCGGAACACCAAACTTTACCTCAGTATGTATAGAGAATTCACCATTTACATCTACGAACCGATGACGATCAGTCAAATAAGACCTGAGCCAGGAGAGGGCCGTTCCCTTAGTGCCAACAACGTTTTCTAGTCTATCAAGGAGAATAGTATGATCAATTGTATCAAAAGCTGCACTAAGGTCAAGCAACACAAGCATGGAGACACAACCCTGATCAGAGGCCAGCAGTAAGTCATTTACCACTTTAACCAGTGCTGTCTCTGTGCTATGATGAGGCCTAAATCCTGACTGATACATTTCATGAATGTTATTCCTATTTAGGTACAAGCATAGCTGCTTTGCTACAACCTTTTCTAAGATCTTGGAGATAAAGGGGAGATTTGATATTGGCCTATAGCTGGACAATTGACAGGGGTCGAGGTCAGGTTTTTTAATCAGGGGTTTGATAACTGCTAATTTAAAAGATTTAGGTACATAGCCAGTGCTAAGGGAAGAGTTGATTATTTTTAGAAGGGGTTTGATTATTTCTGGAGTAATCTGTTTGAAGAAACATGTAGGTAGGGGATCTAGTATACAAGTTGATGATTTTGAAGAAGAAATTAATGAAATTAGTTCAGTCTCTCTAAGGGGAGTAAAGCACTCTAATCGTTGATCTGATATTGCTATATTATTATCTACAGGGTTAGTAAGACTGTCTAGTTTTAAATTAATAGTCTGAATTTCTTGTCTAATATTTTCAATTTTGCCAATAAAAAAACTCATGAAATCATTGCTGCTATATAATGATTGTGTGCCTGTTTCTGTGGTGGTTTTATTCCTAGTTAATTTTGCTATAGTATTAAATAAGAATCTAGGATTATTTTTGTTATCTTAAATTAAGGTAGAGAGATAGACTGATCTAGCCGCACTAAGAGATTTCCTATAGTTCAGGAGGCTCTCCTTCCATGCTGTTTGAAATACTACCAATTTGGTTTGACGCCATTTACGTTCTAATTGTCGAGTGATCTGTTTTAAGGTGCGCGTGTGATCATTATACCAGGGTGCTAGCTTTTTCTCTCTAATTATTTTTCTTTTAAGTGGAGCTACCTTATCTAACGTGTAGCGGAACATTGACTCTAAGCAGTCAGTCGCCTGATCAAGTTCTATGGGATCAGACGGTGATCGAATTGTAGTTGATATCTCTGGGTGAGATATCAGATTAGAACCAGAAACCCTGGTGGCATTATTTGGAGTCGCTCCAGTTGAGTCATAGCTGTCAGCATCGATGTATAAAGTCCTTGCCTTCTCTTCCTTATTAGCACGTAGAGCAATACTATTAAAATGGAAAGATCCCCTCCCACCCATTCATATTCAATGGATTAGATATGTGATGTCTCGGTCTCGAAAAAATCAGGTACTCATTAAGGGGATCGGATAAAACAATTTTTAAAGATGTGGCACCCATTCATTGACTATATTGATCATTTTAAATAATCTCCAGAGCCATCACACAATCAACATCTTTGGGGAAATCATCTGCTTGGAGACTCAGCCTAGAGCCGCCGCCAGCTCTTCAAACCTCGCGCCTTCATTCCACTCAGCATTCCAATTGGTCTTCCGAGACACCACTCAAACACCGACCAGACCGCTGATGACACCACGACATAACGAGGAAATCCCTTCAACACAACTATTCAGAAAGGCAAGCGCAATACCCCAGACTCTAGCTAATCTGGTGCATATAATAAGTCTTAAAGCCCTTCTAAAAGAAGTGAAAGTAAATTAAATTATGGTTCCTTCAGGTCATGGCCTGTGAAATACAATGCTAGAAACTCGGAACTTCATTCACTCTCCCAAAAGCCACTATCACCTCTGTTTAAGGATATATGTGTGTGTATATGCGTGCATGTGTGTGTTTATGTGTTAGGTTCAATAAAGTCTCGACTGTTATTAAATATGCATGTCTTATGTTCTTTACAAATGTCTATTGCCTTGAATTGCAATCTTGCTACAATGCTCTTAAAGTAAGCATTTCACTATATTTAGAATATTATTGCAGCCACGAAGGTAATATCTAATGTATAATTGATGAATACGCTAAGCTAAACTTATTGCTGGACGAATGGTTGATCAGAAATACCAAATCAGCCATATCTCCCCTTCCGAGCTGATCTGCTAGTCTTTCCTATCCATTTGGAGGAGAATACAGGTAGCTCAATCTAAACAGTTAATTTACTTATATAAAATGGTGGAGATTGTAACAACTTAATCCAAACAGCTAAGTTTCCCTACATAATGGTGGCGAATGTGCGCAAATTCAATCTAGACTGTAAGTATTGAGTCACGTGTGTATCTTTTCTATTATTGTGGATAATAGATCAGATACAGAAAAGACAAGTCTGATGTGTGAATGTATGACACACACTATGTGTGCTGTGTGAATGGATGTAAAATGATTTTTTTCTGATTATTCCCGATTTGCTTCTCTATTGCTAACCTGCAGTAAATGAGTATAAAAGTCACCATTAGGACGACCAGATCTCCAATCAGAGTAGTAAGGAAAGTGCCCCTCAAATTCTTCCTAAAAGGCCATATGTATAGCTAAGTTGATGCATTGCGTGTTCCAATGTTCCAATGTCAAAAAGCTATCGGACTGTAATAACTAAAATTGCCTCTGTCAGAACGAAGAAATCTTCTCACAGTACGGTAAAAAAAATAGAGAGTTGAGCATGTTCCTCAGTCTCTTCTTGAAAGTCCTTATGTTATAGCTAAATGATGCCATTGCATGTTCCAATGCCATTCCAATAGCTATTTTTTTTATTCCGTGGGTTAACTATTAAGAGCAGTGAGCTCGTGCTTGTCCTTTGTGTCCGCAGAGTAGCTTTGAGAGATACGTCTTTCAGTCTAAAGGCCTGTTCACACCGGGACGTTTCTTTTGGTGCGTAAACTGTCCATTTAACGCTCCGTGTCTAAATCAATGGCTGTCAACGGGAGTGTTCACACCCACACATAAAACATGTGGCATCAAAGCGTCAAATTTTTAATGTCTTGGGGTTCTTTTTTTTTTTTTTTTTGACACGCTGCGTTAAAAACTGGCCGACCAATGAGATTCGCACTTTTGTTCACGTGCCCGGAGCCACTGAAGTTACATAAAAAACACAACTTGGTGGTGCTCATGCACAAAACTGTCTTGCCGATACCTGAAGAAAACAAAGAAGAAGAAGATGCAAGCAAGATGAATGTTCAGCTGCTGGTGTCTTTGGTGTCTGAACACCAAGAACTTTATGATAAACACCACAGCAACTACAAAAAATATTGAAACCTCTTTTCTAGCATCCGCCATTTTAGTAAGAGAGTGCATAAGTGACATACCCAAAATGGAACGTTCACTGCTAATAAATCCTTCTGCACAATGGAGCTAAAGCCTCAAGTCGGGCCATATTCTAGTTCAAAACTGATGAGAATTTCATGACTCATTTAATAAGATTATGTTGTGGCTATTTTTTTTGACATTGAAATGCAAGCATATATTCTAAGTGATCCACTGAATTCTTTCAGTGTTGCTTTCTACACTAAATAGCATTGTATGTTTCTTTGTCTCTTCCCTGCAAATGTTTCACATATCTGCTTAATGATAATCTGCTGATTGATAGTCCATTGATAGTCCATTGTATGCACCTGGCATATATGTGCATATAAGTATTCTTGACCTCTTATTCAAATAGCTAAGTGCCCCATTATTGTGTCATTGTATTATCATATTGACCACAAAAAAATACTATTCATAGTCAACCCTTCATAAATTTGCAGGAACATTAACATTTTGGGCACAACATTAGTTGCCTTATACCCACCCACCCCCTCCCAAAAAAAAAAAAAAAAAATAGATTAAAAAATAAAATAATGTGGGTCTTCCCATAAGTATGTGAATGCTATTGCTGTGACTTTGATATGATTCAAATCATTACTTATTTAAAAAGAGTATATTGTTTAAAATTAGAAATTTAAGGATTCAGCTTTAAAGAAGTAATTGTTGCAGTGGCCAAATCACCACAAAAGTGCGTACATGTTTTAACTTTAATAGAACATGTTCTATGAAAAATATTATATATCAGTTGCTGTAGTGAGTGCTGGTGCTCTTAATTATTTATTAAATGATGAAAAAACTGACACTGCTACTGCTGCTGCTGCTACTACTGAAGCTGCTGCTTGAAAAATCCATTTTCTGTTAGCCAGTTTGCAAACACGTAAATGGCTCTCTTCTTCTCAGTGATAAGTGGGTGTCAGTAACGGAAAGTTGTGCAGCACCTTCTGTACTCTTTGCTGTCAGGGAGTGAATTTGCACATCCATTCATTTGTGTGAACACAAAAACCTCATCGAAAAACATATAGTTTAACAGGCTGAAAAAAATGTCCTGGTGTGAGGTGTGAACAGGCCTTAACACTTTGTCAGTGTCCGAGTGTGGGTTGAATGGAAGTTTTATTTTAAAACAAGATCAAATTAAGTTTGAACAAGTATGTGTAACTAACAGCAAAGAAAAAAAAATAATCCTGTTGTGTTTGTGTGCCCAGTGAAGCTGGCACGGAATTTTAAGATCCGCCAAGATTTAACGAGGCTGAATCCAGCTTCTCATTCGCAGCTTCTTGTTTACACTATCTGTTCCCCTTTAAAAAACGCGATGCTTCCGCATTTGTAGCTCCTTATTCACGCTCAACTTAGGGACCGTGTGGTTTTTCTCTCTTTTTTCACGTTTTTTAATAGCCCATGTTGCTTTTGTGGCTGTTTTCAGAATAAAAGAATAATCAATTATTTTTAGATGCAGATAACACTGATATATCAGCAAAAATGGACATTAAAAATGTAAAGGCACATACAATATAATTACAGTATTATTTAATTACTGAACGTGTCATCAGCTCAACTTCAAGCCCATGTAATTTTTCTCTTATTCACGTTTTTTAGGCACCCTGTTACTATTGTGTCTATTTTTAAAAAAGAATAATAAACTATTTTGAAATGTACAGTGGGGGAAAAAAGTATTTGATCCCATGCTGATTTTGTACGTTTGCCCACTGACAAAGAAATGATCAGTCTATAATTTTAATGGTAGGTGTATTTTAACAGTGAGAGACAGAATAACAACAAAAAAATCCAGAAAACGCATTTCAAAAAAGTTGATTTGATAAATTGATTTGTATATTAATGAGGGAAATAAGTATTTGACCCCTTCGACTTAGTACTTGGTGGCACAACCCTTGTTGGCAGTCACAGAGGTCAGACGTTTCTTGTAGTTGGCCACCAGGTTTGCACACATCTCAGGAGGGATTTTGTCCCACTCCTCTTTGCAGATCGTCTCCAAGTCATTAAGGTCATTTTCAATGCCCTGGCTGAGGGAAGGAATTTTTCACCCAAGATTTGATGGTACATGGCCCCGTCCATCGTCCCTTTGATGCAGTGCAGTTGTCCTGTCCCCTTAGTAGAAAAACACCCCCCAAAGCATAATGTTCCTACCTCCATGTTTGACGGTGGGGATGGTGTTATGACTTGGGGTCATAGGCAGCATTCTTCCTCCTCCAAACACGGCGAGTTGAGTTGATGATCCCAGTTGAGTTGGTCCCAGTTGCCTTGAGATCATTAACAAGATCGTCCCGTGTAGTTCTGGGCTGATTCCTCACCATTCTCATGATCATTGAAACTCCACGAGGTGAGATCTTGCATGGAGCCCCAGACCGAGGGAGACTGACAGTTTCTTCCATTTGCGAATAATCGCACCAACTGTTGTCACCTTCTCAGCAAGCTGCTTGGCGATGGTCTTGTAGCCCATTCCAGCCTTGTGTAGGTCTACAATCTTGTCCCTGACATCCTTGGACAGCTGTATGGTCTTGGCCATGGTGGAGAGTTTGGAATCTGATTGATTGATTGCTTCTGTGGGTAGGTGTCTTTTTACAGGTAACAGCTGAGATTAGGCGCACTCCCTTTAAGAGAGTGCTCCTAATCTCAGCTCATGACCTCTGTAAAAGACACCTGAGAGCCAGAAATCTTGCTGATTGATAGGGGATCAAATACTTCTATTTATAACTATTGCATATGTTATCATTTGATTAATGAAACAACTGAATTAAAAAAAATAATAATTCAAACAATTGTTACAAATTTCAATATCCCGAGGTAACAAGAGATTGCCAGCTCCAGCTTGGATCCTCTTATAAAGAGTTCACATGACCCAACACGTTTGAATAGATGACACCTACCCAGAATCCAGAATATCAACTCGGGAGAATTATACAAACTTATCAAGCTGTCATTGCTTTAAAATGAACATTCATTTTGCTTAAATGCATGATATGCATGATATTATGATATTTGTAAATACTGTAATTTGTAGCATTTTCCAACTGTACTTACTGATATCATCTCATAAAGGACTATTGTGGTGTTGTAAAAGAAACATGCATTTTCTGTAAAGGGTTATGTACTGTACTATGAACATGTACTGTGAAAAGCATTATATAAATAAATGTGAACTAAACTGAATTGAATTGAAAAAGCCATTGCATTGTTGGTTACTGTACCTTTTTGATGTCATGGACAGTTATAAGAGCCATTGCAGTATTGGCCCAATTCGAGGTGCTATATGTCAGCTTCTTTTGAGGGTGCGTTAAAAGTTTCACTGAGGCCTTATTCCCAGGGCACTTGACTGTTACCATGCAAATATTCGGACATTTTTACTGTAGCATTTTTAAGTTATGGACCCGTAAATTTGACAGATATGACAATACAGTAACAGGACAAATTGCATTATTGACCCAATTGTAGGCGCTATATCTCAGCTTCCTTTGAGGGTGCGTTAAAAGTTCCACTGAAGCCTTATTCACAGGGCACTTAACCGTTATCATGTAAATATTTGGATATTTGTAGAGTAGCATTTTTAAGCTATGGACCCATACATTTGACAGATATAACAATACAGTAACAGAACAAACTGCATTGTTGACCCAATTGGAGGCGCTTTATCTCAGCTTCATTTGAGGGTGCGTTAAAGCGTCCACTCATGCCTTATTCCCAGGGCACTTGACTGTTGCCATGCAAATAGTTGGACATTTTTACTACAATATTTTTAAGTTATGGACCCATAAATTTGACAGATATGACAATACAGTAACAGGAGAACATTGCATCATTGGCCCAATTTGTGGCGCTATATCTCAGCTGCCTTTGAGAGTGCAATAAAAGTTTCAATAAAATCTCATTCCCAGGGCACTTCTCTGTTACCATGCAAATTTTCAGACATTTTTACTGTAGCATTTTTAAGTTATGGACCCAAAAATTTGAAGTATATTACAGTAGACTAAAGGGTTTTCTGTCGCTATCCAAGGTGTTGAATAATCTATAATGATCAGATTTCTAGAACTGAAAATACATTTTTTGTCCAGCATTTACCAAAGTAATTCATTTATCTTCATGGTTTATTAAAGGTTTTTGATGTAATATTACGTTACCCTTCATAACAAACTTCAGAATTTGTGACGTAGCACAGTTTGAAAGAGCCATTGCAATGGTGGCCCATTTGGAGGCGCTATACTATATTAAATATATATTTCCTATATATTTTAAAATATCTTCACTACTGCATCAGAATTTCACCGAGGTCATACATGTATAATGAACTGTGTTATTTTTTCCAGTAGAAGTGTGGTAATTATTTTGCATAAAATATAAATAACAAACACAGAAGACTAGGTAAACACGTAGTGTAGTTTATTAAGGAGTAGAATAATATAAAAAAAAGTGGTGAGCTTGGCTGAGGAGCTCTCGGGACATGTCGAGGTCAGTTCGTGATACAGCCATAACAACTGCAGCTGACGCATGTCCATGAGAGGCTAGGAAAATGGGGGAAAACAACACGTGTTATATTATATTATATTATATTATATTATATTATATTATATTATATTATATTATATTATTTTATATTATATTATATTATATGTATTGTAAATAAATATATACACAGGCAAAAATCACTATGAAAGCATAATCCTATAGCAGTGAGCATAATCTTAGAATCCTAGCAAATATGTGTAATCTCAAGACTTAGATTATAATAGAGCTTTAAGTAGTGTGTAAAACAAAAAAAACATGTTAAAATCATGCACAGAATCTGTAATACATATAAACAACACTTACCCATGTAAAGAGATAAAATTGAAGTGAAGAATAAAAGTTTAATATAAGAACCAAAGAGAGAACGCAGGGAAAGGTTTCCTTATCTGGATTGCTTGGAGACATTTTGGTGGATTGGGCAACGGAGGTCTTTTATAGGGGGCGGGGCAAGAAGGAAAGAAGGAGGAGAACAGAGGAGAGAGTGTGTGTTTTTTTCCGTCTGACCTTGAAATACCTGGATATAATGGTGGCTGAAAAACCTGATTTTCTGAAAACAATGGTGGCTGAAAAACCTGGTTTTCTGAAGCTAATGGTAGCTGGATTTTCTGAAAACCAAACATAATGGGAAATTGACTGATATGAAGGGGGGGTGGGGGGAGTATAAATAGAGACCAAACCCAGGATAGATTGGATCACTTCTGGGACGTCTCATTTGAACTGATCTCATGTTGGCTGATATTTTTGGGCAGTAAATCAGATTTTTGCTTCTCTCATCCATTATGCTATGAGTATTTTGTTTTTATTTGAATTCAGAGTATTTTATGTAGAGGCTACCGTATATCCAGTGGCGGAAAACACCACAGAAGGATGATGAAAGTGAATAGCTTTTTGTAATAAGGGTTTGTGTAAACAATACATAAGTAAATAAACCTACGCCGACAATTACTAACTACAGTCTGGCAGCTTGCCATGCTGGACCGACTCAAAAGATGTCTAAACAACTTTACAGGTAAGCGAACAACTTTATGCATCAAATTTCAGTATAAGTATGTGTTGCAAATGTCCGCGAAACAATAATCGAGAATTAAGGAATAAACATTGCCTAATAATTTGATTATTTATGCATGGTTTTTTATGACAAGTAATGGACTGCGGCCAGTCAAGTAACTTGGTTATAGCTTCGCCTATTGTAGCACTTGTACTACTTGTATTCTACACAATGTTTATTAAGTTATGACATACATAAAATTTAAAAGGTTTGATTGGCTACTATATTTAATTGTCGTTAATTGTCTTGCTTTAATTGTCTCTTTATGTAAACAGTCATATATTCAGGTTCATCTCGATAAATTAGAATGTCGTGGAAAAGTTAATTTATTTCAGTAATTCAACTGAAATTGTGAAACTCGTGTATTAAATAAATTCAATGCACACAGACTGAAGTAGTTTAAGTCTTTGGTTCTTTTAATTGTGATGATTTTGGCTCACACTTAACAAAAACCCACCAATTCACTATCTCAACAAATTAGAATACTTCATAAGACCAATAAAAAAAACATTTTTAGTGAATTGTTGGCCTTCTGGAAAGTATGTTCATTTACTGTACATGTACTCAATACTTGGTAGGGGCTCCTTTTGCTTTAATTACTGCCTCAATTCGGCGTGGCATGGAGGTGATCAGTTTGTGGCACTGCTGAGGTGGTATGGAAGCCCAGGTTTCTTTGACAGTGGCCTTCAGCTCATCTGCATTTTTTGGTCTCTTGTTTCTCATTTTCCTCTTGACAATACCCTATAGATTCTCTATGGGGTTCAGGTGTGGTGAGGTTGCTGGCCAGTCAAGCACACCAACACCATGGTCATTTAACCAACTTTTGGTGCTTTTGGCAGTGTGGGCAGGTGCCAAATCCTGCTGGAAAATGAAATCAGCATCTTCAAAAAGCTGGTCAGCAGAAGGAAGCATAAAGTGCTCCAAAATTTCTTGGTAAACGGGTGCAGTGACTTTGGTTTTCAAAAAACACAATGGACCAACACCAGCAGATGACATTGCACCCCAAATCATCACAGACTGTGGAAACTTAACACTGGACTTCAAGCAACTTGGGCTATGAGCTTCTCCACCCTTCCTCCAGACTCTAGGACCTTGGTTTCCAAATGAAATACAAAACTTGCTCTCATCTGAAAAGAGGACTTTGGACTTTGTCTGTGGTTCAGGAGTGGCTTAACAAGAGGAATACGACAACTGTAGCCAAATTCCTTGACACGTCTGTGTGTGGTGGCTCTTGATGCCTAGACCCCAGCCTCAGTCCATTCCTTGTGAAGTTCACTCAAATTCTTGAATCAATTTTGCTTGACAATCCTCATAAGGCTGCGGTTCTCTCGGTTGGTTGTGCATCTTTTTCTTCCACACTTTTTCCTTCCACTCAACTTTCTGTTAACATGCTTGGATACAGCACTCTGTGAACAGCCAGCTTCTTTGGCAATGAATGTTTGTGGCTTACCCTCCTTGTGAAGGGTGTCAATGATTGTCTTCTGGACAGCTGTCAGATCAGCAGTCTTCCACATGATTGTGTAGCCTAGTGAACCAAACTGAGAGACCATTTTGAAGCCTCAGGAAACTTTTGCAGCTGTTTTGAGTTGATTAGCTGATTGGCATGTCACCATATTCTAATTTGTTGAGATAGTGAATTGGTGGGTTTTTGTTAAATGTGAGCCAAAATCATCACAATTAAAAGAACCAAAGACTTAAACTACTTCAGTCTGTGTGCATTGAATTTATTTAATACATGAGTTTCACAATTAGAGTTGAATTACTGAAATAAATGAACTTTTCCACGACATTCTAATTTATTGAGATGCACCTGTAGGTTCTGCTGTACAGACATGACTTTCACTTACTGTGCCTAGCAGTTTTCTTCCCTGAAAGTCAACGTATCACTCACTCAATCATCCAAAATTAATAAGGAACAGTTACAACAAATAAAGGAAGGAAGAAAGAGAGGAAGAAAGAATTAAAGAAAGAAATAATCGTTATTACTTAATGTTAACTCTGAGGATACATAATAGATAACTGTCCAACATTAGTTGTCATTTCATGTCTTGATTACTGTTGTTTAAAGAATGATGCCATATTTCGTACTTCTTGTGTTTTTTAATCAAATATCCTTATCTGTGGTCATTACAGGTTCAAAGTGTTTGGAAAGGTATGTGTTTATATCTTTAAATTGTTTTTTGTAATTCATTTGTCTTTGTAATTATTGTTTGTAATGCTGTCTTATCATAACCACAATGTATCGTAACTGTAATGTCTTTTTAACAGAATTGATATGTATCTGTGAGCAAGGAAGTAATTCTAACAGAAGTATCGAAACTGCAGTCTAATGGACAGTGTTTTACTGATACCCCTTACCAAGACAATACTTTCAGGGGACAACTATGTCATTCTCTATCTATCCTGAACAATTTTAATATCAGAAAGAGACTCCACAAGATCACACTACATATTAAGGTAAGTAAATCTCTCTTTGTCTTAGTGTCTCACTCTAAGTTGTATTGTTTGCTTTAAATTTAGGTTTACAAACAAATTTGTACACATGGCCATTTCCTGAGGCATTTCAACTTGCTTCAAATGTTTTGATTTTAACTGCAAAGTACTTTAAAAATAAATCTTGTATTACAATTTCTGTGTTTTAATTAACAGTGACTCACTGTCACGATTCCCCCTCGTGCTGATCACCGAAGCGAGCCGTGCGGGCGGCGCACTTCCGGATTCAGTGACATTGACTCTGTTTACTTCTCCATGGGTGTTTTGTATTTCTGTCCTGTCTCTGCCACTATATGGTCATTGGTTCATTCCTACTGTGTCTCAGCTGTTTTGTGTTAACCACTGATTATGTTTGTGTATTTAAACCCCTTGTCTTTAGTCGCGAAGTTTTAGTGCAGTTTCCTTAGCGTTCTGTCTCTTACCAAGCCTTTTGATCTTGTTTCCCATTTTCTGGTTTTGATCCTGTTTCTGCCTCGTGTTTTTTGATTTTTGCCTCGCCCCATTTATGTCGTTTGTAGATCGTCTGACCCACGCCTGTCCTCAACCACGATATCTGCCTTACGTTCTGAAATTGTTTTCCTGTGTTCTTAAGATACTGACTGTTCCTAATAAACTGACTTTATACTGTATTTGCATCTGTCTTTGCCTCCATCACCCGCATAACCTGACACTCACTTTTCATCTACAACTTACATATGCAAATGTGAACATTACAAAGTACTCTGATGCTCGTCCTGTCTAACTGTAATCAATGTATTTACCTGGAAATTGTATTAAAAAAAATCTTTTTCCTAAATAGGCTGAGTATTCCAGTCCAGTGGAATCTCTATCAGATAAACAGCTATATTGTGTCTGCAAGCTGCCAAATACCTTAGAACCATATGCTCAGTGTGATAAATGTAAAGACTGGTTTCACCCAAGGTGTGTGGGATTCAAGAGCATTGAAGACATAGCACTGGTTTCACCATGGCTGTGTCCTAACTGTTCAAAAAAGATAAGAAAACCATTACTAAGTTTTCTTTTGGGAACCCTGATTCACCTCAGTGTTATGACATTGTAGAAGCATTGGAAGAGGAAGATGAAGAAAAACAGGAACAGGCTAAACAGTACTCCGCTGAATTTCAGTAAAAACTGTCAGAAGACAAGTGGAACAAAATAAAACCAACCCAAAGAACAGGCTACAGAATCCTACAACATGGCTGGACAGACATCATGTCAGAGAATATAGGTCAGATGATCAACTGTGTTCTGGCGTTCTCATATAATAAAGCCATTCAATCTCAGCCAAGAAAGAGTCTGTGTCCATACTGGCATGGAAAGCCCACTTGTAAATTTCCAGGATGTGCCGATTTTGTTTTATACATATCGGAAGAACCTGCCAAAAATGCAGACTGTGTTTTGGTTAATGTGACAATGTCTGGCCAAATAGATCACTCCAAAGGCCTTACATTTCGAAGGTGCACACGCAGTAGTGAAAGGGAAGCATTGAAGGTGAAGCTGAGAGAATTTACACCAATGTACCTTCACACCAAAAAACTTGCTGCTGCAGATGAACAAATGAGGTCTCTCTGCTCACAGTCCTGCAAAAAATCTCAAGTGAGCGCACTCTTGAGAATGGACACAAATCCATTTCAGGACTGTGTTAAAATTCAGAAAGAACAAGACTTGAAACAAAAGTTCAGTCCTCTACAGCATCAGTATGTACAGTTTGTGGCAATCTCCCCTTTCATTACCCACATGTACACAACTGATCAACTCCAACTACTAAGAAATATGCAGAAGAAAAATACACTTCTCCTGTACCTTGATGCTACAGGTACTGTTGTGGCCAAACGTGAAGACTGCAAAAGTGTTCTCTATTATGCACTTTGCTGTCCTGTTAAATCAACTAAAGGAACAACAGTTGTTGCAGTGTCAGAGATGCTCTCATCTGATCAGAGCACACCCTGGCTATCCAGCACTGGCTAACCTGTTTTTCACGTGATTTTTTCAGAATGTTTAAACAGCATCTCCAGCCCCAGAAAGTTGAGACAGATTTCAGCTGGGCAATTATTCATGTGGATTACATGCTTTCTGCCAGACTGACATACACCTGTACTTGCAGCTGTGTCAGTGAAGGAAAGCATAAATGCTCATTCATTGTTGTGCACACTGTGATTATAATACTGTGCTGTAACATACATTTGTGCAGTTTTCACCAAGGAAAAATTTCCATACTGCCAGGAGAGTCTGAACAATCTGCAGACTGCCATTCAAAATCAGGCTGTTATTGCAGATGTTGAAATTGCAAGAACACCAATGGAAGAATTGGAACAGACATGACACCATAGACCATTTGTTAAAGTTTTTGAAGGAGTATTCTCAGATACCAAGAGAAAGATTCTGAAAAAGAAGGGGTTGAGTGGTCCCTCAAATCCATACTACTGCCCATGTTTGATTGACATAGTCTGGACATACATGCCAACTCTGCCACTTTGGACAGGGATTATGCTGAAGCATCTGGGCCAAACAAGAGACACAAACGCCCAAGCAGAGAATTGGTTCCTCATCACGAAAACAATAGTCCTTAAAAACAGACTCCACAGACGGCCTGGAGATTTCATCCAAACTATGCACGAATTCAAATCTGGTCGAATGCGTGGTGTCAGAATAACAGCAATTCGGCAAAGTGTAATAAAGGAGAAGGAATTGGAAGACATCGACCAACCATTAAGTCAGGAAGAGCAATGGAGAAAAAAAAACAAAAGAGGAAAAAAATCTAAATACTACAACCCCCCAAAGACACAGACAGTCAAGGAAGCCTCTTTCACATGTCCTCCATGGTCTGGTCATGGAAAACTGGGACAGCAGTCTGTAACAATGACAAACACTTGCACAATCGACAATCTACTGTACATTATGTACTTAGCCATAAAGACAAGACCATTCATTCTTTCAGAAGTTGAACAAATGAAAATGAAGGACAATTTTATGAACATACTGTTGGAGGTTTATCAGCACTTCTCGGTCGGACAGTGGTCTCAGGGCAAGATCTCCTGGTTGAAAAACATGGATCATTTTAAAGGGAAAGATCGATGGGATGCATTCGGAACTGAAGATGACTTTGTGGTTTGCCGTCTAGACTACATTCATTACACTGAAAGAATGTCTGTATGTGATGCTCACAAACGTCCTTTCCCTCAGATCCAAAAGCCTGGAATGTTATGTATAATGAAAGTAACCAAATTGTTTTGTTTTACAAATATCTTGGGTTTCATAAAGTCACTACAATTGTAATGTCAATACCATATATTATTGACATTGTCTTTAAAACAACATTTCAAAATAGGTGTAGTGACTTCTCAGACCTACAACAATCAATCGATAACTGGGTTGCTGACAGTCATTCATTGCCATGTAGAGAAAAGCAGAGGTACATGACAATTTAAAACAAATTCAGTAAGTGCAAGCAAAGATGTGTATCAAAAGTTATGTAATGACAGAATATTATTCAGGATGATGTTTGTATTTTTTCGGTATACATATTTCTGATTTTATTTTTGTATTTTATATATAAAAATGTTTTCAAGCAAAGCTTTTCATTATTTTTTTATTTATTGTATTGTGTTGTGCACAGGAACGGAAAGGTCTGTCAGTGAAGAAGAACATACACAACCTGGTGGTTCATTCATGGAGTACCTCTCTTTATGTTTTTGGCAGTAGATGCTACAGTCCCCTGCAATGGACATCTAGAAATGCAGCCACCAATGCTTCCTTCAACAGTGATACTTTGTGATGAAAGGCAAGAATCTCCTTTTAGAAAAATTATGAAATGATAAAAACAATGATAATTAGAGTCTACATTTCTATGTTGCCATAGGTATGAAGGTAGGATATTGCCATATTAAACTTATTAAACTAAACTAAATAATTAAATATACATTTTATTAAATTTCTTTATATATTTGACTGTTTAATTGGAATTATTCATTTGCTTCATATAATTACGTCTTTCTTCACAATCAGATACCAACCTGTTGGTTGACGTATCATCTCATGTCAGGAAATCATTTCGTTTCCTTTCATCAAATCACTGGTTGTCACTGGAATTTTTATGATGGGTTGACGGGCCTGGGGACCAACAGGCAACTGCCCAAGTTTTTTGAAGTGGTTTCTCCAAAAAGTGTACTCTGGGTCATGTTGTCCTTGTAAGGGTAAGTAACCACTTTAGTCCAGCAAATGTACTATTGTACTACAAATGTATTACAAAATGGATGAACAGAAATCTATAAGGTGTCTTTCTGTATGTGTATGTTTGTGTGAAAAAAATATATGTATTTTTATATACAGTATATGTTTTCAATATGTTTGCAGACTCCAGCAGAAGAGAACCCTGTGATGGAAGGGTCAACTGAAACCACTACCGATGACTAGCGATGACACTCTTGCCTAAGTGTGAATCATTCAAGACTGTACAGTGACATTTCCAAATATTATATATATATATATATATATATATATATATATATATATATATATATATATATATATATATATATACACATATATATTTACATTTGTCCAACATTACAATGTCTATTTTCACTGATATATCAGTGTTATTTGCGTCTAAAAATAATTCATTATTCTTTTTTTCTGAAAACAGCCACAAAAGCAACACGGGCCATTACAAAACGTGAAAAAAGAGAAAAACCACTAAATCCCTAAGTTGAGCGTGAATAAGAAGCTACAAACGTGGAAGCGTCGTGTTTTTTAAAGGAGAACTATGTCGTCAATAAGAAGCTGCGAATAAGAAGCTGGATTCAGCCTCATCTCTCTCTCTCTCTCTCTCTCTCTCTCTCTCTCTCTCTCTCTCACACACACACACACACACACATTATGGGCGTGGGTTAACTACAAATCAAGGAAATATTTCAACATTATGACACCACCGCGGTCGAATGACTGTGAATGACAAGTGATGACTGTTGTAAGTGACTGATTTATAAAGCTGTTAAAGTCATTACGGACAACACTTTAAAAACATGGCTTCATATAATATTTTTGCTCGGAGTTATTAGCATTTCCTTTGCGAGAGAGAAAATGTGCTTTTTGAAGATTCAAAACCAAACGACAGGGTGCTGTGAGGAAAGCTCAGTCAGGGAGGATTATCAGAACACCTGACCATTTTCGCTTAGGAAAGAAGATGGAAAGCGTGTTTGGAAAGGCGAGAGAGCGAAGCGCGATGCAGCGCTTCAGTCACAGTGGCATGGCGCTTTTACCGTGGACCAGACAGATCCTGACAGTACTGTGGGAAAACGTCCGCCTAATGCTTCAAGTCATCTGTTGCAGTTTAATGGCAGGTAGGCGAGTTCAAAACTTTAAACAAAAAAATATGTAATAAGACAGACACACAGACAGAGGAAAATTTATTTCAAGATTTATTAAATGTTTAAACTCCATTCTACTAAAATATACATATAGCCTTAAGAAAATAAGGAATGACTGCATAAGTGAATTATTATCTAATAGTCGGATAGTTTCTGGAACAGCAGACAAAATTTGTTAAGAAATAGGACACTTCAAATATTGGTCTGTCCAGTAACAGACAAGGTACACATATTAGGTGTTAATTAAGGTCTTATTTGGCACCTTGTATTAGTGTATACCTGGAAACATATAAGGCCCTATACCTGTGGATTCCAGGTAGCATCAAGTGACCTACAGTTTATCACTTTAAGAGTTTATAATAGCTGATTAATTCAGTAATACTACAATATGTGTTCCATTTTCTAAAGTAAAGTTTTAGTTATCATTAATTAGAAGCAAAACAGCACTAAACAAATTTTCAGTTTGTAATAAGTCAGTTTGCATCCCACACAAGTCAAGTTAATTTAATGTCTTTTTGGTTGAATACCAATAGTCCAGTATCTTGCATGAAACGAAAAATAATTATTTTACCTCTGATGAAAAATAACAATGTAAAGCCTTTATTAAACAAGATTTTTAATTGAAATAACAAGTACTAAATGTGTATGAATACCAGAATATGGGACACATTTTGTAGCATTAGTAGGGCTGGGCAATATGACAAAAATATCATATCACGACACTTGAGGTAATTTTTTACGATACACGATACATATCTACATAGCTAACAAACTGTCTGTAAAACAGTACTAAATAAACAAAAAAAATGGTTAAACTGAGTTTGACAATATTTTTCTTTAATGCCTACAAAGACAAAGAAGGTTAAGTAAAAACAAATGACGTCAAATCAATGGCATCCATTCAGTACCATTTAATTCGTAATTATTAAAAATGTAAATAAAAAAATACATAACCATACTAATGATATCTCAGAAAAGCTATAATCAATATAATTTATCACGATATCGATATTATATCGATGTATCGCCCAGCCCTAAGCTTTAGTTCTTTCAGTAGTCTGCAGAAGTCACTTGACACCATCCAGAACCTACAGATATAACATTGTTATACAATCATACACTAATAAGATGTGAACTTAGATGATTAATTCATGCTCATCAGCTTGCATAACAGTGGCATTTAATAATTTATCACACCTATTAATGCATTTATGAATTATGAACCAAGATAAGTATTTATATGTAAAATATAATTCATTGTAAATAAACTGTTTAATTTGTATATCTGGACTTTATTGAACAAAGAACAAGATCTTAATAAACCCCAAATATGTGTTCCTTAAAATAAAGTGTTACCGTGTGTCCTTATTTAAAGCTCTTTTGTTTGTTGCTAAGTTTTCCAGATGTTCAGGTTTGAACTTCACCTGCGCATCACAGATGACACAGGAGAACATATTCAGCACATGACGAATGCCCATGGTGATACCGAAGGTTTTCTCCTGTCATCACTGTTTGAAAGTAACAAGAATGTTGTAGTGGCAGGTCCAAGTCCTCTGTCAAGGTTTAACAAGGATCCTTTCAGCTTAAACTCACATTCCAGGTCTGTTCTGTCCAGTCTTGTGAATGACGATCTCTGCTGCTCACTGGTGGATAATTTAGTATCTTGTGCAACTGAGTGTTTCAATGATAATGAAGATGTATGTGTAGGAGAGCAGTTTGGCTGGAAGCACAGGTTCGACTGGAATTTTCATACAGGCTTAGAGAGTAGAGTAGATGAAGAATGTCTTTATGGGAATGAGGTTCAGAAACAGAGTGATTGTTGTACAGGATTGGAATGTAATTTGTCAAGGTTAAAGTTCAAAAGTCAAAGTTCAGATAGCGAGTTCAGCTGGGGTAGCTCAGACAGTTCCTCCATAGATAGAGAGCGAGAGGATAGTGATGGGCTCTGGGATCTTCTTAGGTGTTCCAACGATCCATACCACCCACTGCACTTCACAGCATGTATGTCCAGTGCAGTTGCTAATAGACAGAGAACACAAACAGGATCAAGTCAGCAAAGAAATGAGTTCACATCAACACCATCTAGTGTGTCCTGTTTCTCAGATTCTAGTGAGCAAGGAAACACTGAGACTGTCAACTCGGAAGATGAAGAAGAGGCATTGTGGAAATCTCTGTCTCGGGATGACGACCCTTACCACCCACTGAATTTTAGAGCTCCTCTCAACAGTGCACACACATTTACAGACTCCCATGAGAAAAGTCCTAAAATATCCAGAGACCCCACAAGCACTAGATGTCCCAAGCCATTTCTGATGCAAAGGCAAGTTTTCAGTCACCGGTGTCCTCAGATGTGTGTGGAGAAGCCAGCTAAAGTGCCCTGGAAAAGGCCCATAAATAAGACTGTTGATGCCAGCATGACAAAGAAAATTTCTACTGTGAAAAGGGTAATAATAATAATAATAATAATAATAATAATAATAATAATAATATCAATTTATTTAATTTATCACAGTGTATACTCATTGTACATTTTTTTTTATAATTGGGCATGTGACTGTGCTTGGAAATAATCTCATTCAAACTAATGTTCAAAAGTATTTATACACACACACACACACACACACACTAATACACACTAATACACACTAATAGTTTGTTAAAGCATCCTTTGCTTGTAATACAGCACTTAGTCTTTTTGACTAAGTCTACCATCTTAGCACATCTTGATTTGGCTATTTTATTCCACTTTTTCTTGTAACAATGCTTCAAATCTATCAAATTGTGAGGTGATCTCCTGTCGTTAAAGTGACTCTACAGGTTTTTGATAAGATTTACAGTGCCCTCCTCTAATATTGGCACCCTTGGTAAATATGAGCAAAGAAGGCTGTGAAAAAGCCTTGTCTTTATTGTTTGACCTTTTGTTTAAAAATTCACAAAAATACTCTGCTCTCATGGATATCAAACAATTGCAAACAAAATACAGGTTTATAAAAAAAAAAACTTTGTTAAATATACAGCCGTGGCCAAAAGTTTTGAGAATGACACAAATATTAATTTTTACAAAGTCTGCTGCCTCAGTTTTTATGATGGCAATTTGCATATACTCCAGAATGTTATGAAGAGTGATCAGATGAATTGCAATTAATTTCAAAGTCCCTCTTTGCCATGAAAATGAACTTAATCCCAAAAAAACATGTCCACTGCATTTCAGCCCTTCCACAAAAGGACCAGCTGACATCATGTCAGTGATTCTCTCGTTAACACAGGTGAGAGTGTTAATGAGAACAAGGCTGGAGATCACTCTGTCATGCTGATTGAGTTAGAATAACAGACTGGAAGCTTTAAAAGGAGGGTGGTGCTTGAAATTATTGTTCTTCCTCTGTTAACTATGGTTACCTGCAAGGAAACACGTGCAGCCATCATTGCTTTGCACAAAAAGGGATTCACAGGCAAGGATATTGCTGGTAGTAAGATTGCACCTAAATCAAACATTTATCGGATCATCAAGACCTTCAAGGAGAGAGGTTCAACTGTTGTGAAGAAGGCTTCAGGGCACCCAAGAAAGTCCAGCAAGCGCCAGGACCGTCTCCTAAAGTTGATTCAGCTGCGGGATCGGGGCACCACCAGTGCAGAGCTTGCTCAGGAATGGCAGCAGGCAGGTGTGAGTGCGTCTGCACGCACAGTAAGGCGAAGACTTTTGGAGGATGGCCTGGTGTCAAGAAGGGCAGCAAAGAAGCAACTTCTCTCCAGGAAAAACATCAGGGACAGACTGCTATTCTGCAAAAAGTACAGGGATTGGACTGCTGAGGACTGGGGTAATGTCATTTTCTCTGATGAATCCCCTTTCCAATTGTTTGGGGCATCTGTAAAAAAGCTTGTCCGGAGAAGAAAAGGTGAGCACTACCATCAGTCCTGTGTCATGCCAACAGTAAAGCATCCTGAGACCACTCATGTGTGGGGTTGCTTCTAAGCCAAGGGAGTGGGCTCACTCACAATTTTGCCTAAGAACACAGCCATGAATAAAGAATGGTACAAAAACATCCTCAGAGAGCAACTTCTCCCAACCATCCAAGAACAGTTTGGTGACGAACAATGCCTTTTCCAGCATGATGGGGCACCTTGCCACAAGGCAAAAGTGATAACGAAGTGGCTCGGGGAACAAAACATCGACATTTTGGGTCCATGGCCAGGAAACTCCCCAGACCTTAATCCCATTGAGAATTTGTGGTCAATCCTCAAGAGGCGGGTGGACAAACAAAAACCCACAAACTCTGACAAACTCCAAGCATTGATTATGCAAGAATGGGCTGCCATCAGTCAGGATGTGGCCCAGAAGTTGATTGACAGCATGCCAGGGCGAATTGCAGAGGTCTTGAAAAAGAAGGGTCAACACTGCAAATGTTGACTCTTTGCATAAACTTCATGTAATTGTCAATAAAAGCCATTGACACTTATGAAATGCTTGTGATTATACTTCAGTAACAGTTAGAGTAACATCTGACAAAAAGATCTAAAAACACTGAAGCAGTAGACTTTGTGAAAATTAATATTTGTGTCATTCTCAAAACTTTTGGCCACGGCTGTATGTGTGCCACAATTATTGGCACCCTTTTAGTCAATACTTTGTGCTACCTCCCTTTGCCAAGATAACAGCTCTGAGTCTTCTCCTATAATGCCTGATGAGGTTGGAGAATACATGGCAAGGGATCTGAGACCATTCCTCCATACAGAATCTCTCCTTGAAATTTTGAGGATTTTACACAGATTTTATATGGGTTTCAAGTCAGGGGACTGGGATGGCCATGGCAGGACCTTCATTTTGTGGTCAGTAAACCATTTTTGTGTTGAATTTTTTGAATGTTTTGGATAATTGTCCTGTTGGAAGTTCCAACCATGGCCCGTTTTTAAGCTTTCTGGCAGAGGCAGTCAGGTTTTCATTTAATATCTTTTTATGTTTTAAGGTTTTAATGTTGATATTTGATAGAGTCCATGATGCCATGTATTCTAACAAAATGTCCAGGTCCTCTGGCAGAGAAACAGCCGAAAACATTAAAGCGCCACCACCATATTTAACCATGGGCATGAGGTATTTTTCCATATGGCTACCTCTCTGTGTGCACCAAAACCACCTCTGGTGTTTATTGCCAAAAAGCTCTATTTTGGTTTCATCTGCCCATAGAACCTGATCCCATGTGAAGTTCCAGTAGTGTCTGGCAAACTGAAGATGCTTGAGTTTGTTTTTGGATGAGAGTAGAGGCTTTTATCTTGAAACCCTTCCAAACAACTTGTGGTGACGTTCAGATTGTTGTTTTGGAGACTTTCTGACCCCAAGACCCAATATTAGTGGAGGGCACTGTACATCTGGGCTCTGACGGGGCCATTCCAAAACGTTGATCTTCATCTTCTGAAGCCATTAATTTTTTGTTTTTGTATTTGTATTTGTACTTTGGGTCGTTATCATGCTGGAATGTGAAATTTCTTTTCATCTTCATCTGTTTAAAAGAGGCCTGCAAGTTTTACAGTAAAATAGGTTGGTATTTGGACATATCTATGTTTCCCTCATTCTTGACTAGAGCCCAGTCCTAGCTGAAAAGAAGCAGTCCCATAGCATGATTGCCTTTCATTGGGAAATAAGCTGTTTTATTATATTTTATTATAATAAGCTGTTTTATGTGTGCCAAAAAAGTTCTACCTTGTTCTCATCAGACCATAACACATTTTGCGACATGGTTTGGGGTGATTGTTTTGGCAAAATTTAAGTAGGCTTGAATTTTTTCCCCACAAGAAATAGCTTCCATTTAGCCACCCTACCCCATAGCCCAGAAAATTTTAAAAATACAAGAGTTTGTTGTCACATGCAGGGAGTGATCAGTACTTGTCAGATATTCCTGCAGCTCTTGGCAGGCTCCCTCATAGACATATATAGACGCCGCATTGGCCGCTTTAGCCCGTTTCTGCGATAAGTCAACGCATCCGCCATATTGATCCGGGAAAGACTGCCCTATAAACAAATAGAAGTAAACAGGGGAGCTGCGTTTTTTGGATAAAAAGAACAATAACCTTTACATTTCTCAAACGATTTCATGATTTTATGATCTGTGTGGAGTACAAAAAAGTTCTGTCTGAATTTACTTACAATCACAATAGTTAGACTTGGAAAATTATTCATTGTCATAAGGAATTGTGAAAACTCACCCTTGTCAAGCATAGATCTGGCTTATTTTTCTTGGTTAATAAATGCTGAGACATCCCTAAAGTAATATAATTTAATGTACAGTGGGTATAGAAAAGAATCACCCCCCCCCCCTTTAAAATAATCACATTTTGTTGCTTTTCAGCCTGAAATGAAGATGGACACAGTTTTATCCAGCTGTATTTACTCAGTGCAGCTTATAACGTCCAAGTGAAAGACATAACACCAACATTTCAGAATTTTTTTTTAAATTAAAAAACAGAATCACTGAGTTGGAAAAAGGATCACCCCCCTCCTAAAAAATGAATTGTAAGCTCAATCAGGTAGCTAATCAGTAGCTAATCACCTGCTCAATCACAAACACAGCCATTTGCTTAGCATGAAAAGCTGGAGCATTTCAGTCCTTGGTAGTGCAACTGAAGCAAACAATCAATCAATGGCAAGGCACTGTCAAAAGATCTCTGGGATAAAGTTGTGGACAGGCACAAGTCAGGAGATGGATACAAAAAGAAAAATTTAAAGGCTTTATCAATGCCTAGAAGCACAGTGAAGTCTATTATTAAGAAGTGGAAGGTATTTGGTACAACACAGACCCTCCCTGGATCAGGACGTCACTCCAAACTGGATGAAAGAGCCAGGAGGAAACTGGTCAGAGAGGCTACCAAGAGGCCTACAGCAACTCTGAAGCAGTTGCAGGAATTTATGACAGAGTGGTCATTGTGTGCATGTGACAACAATATCACAAATTCTCCACAAATGTGGCTTGTATGGGAGGGTTGCAAAAAAAAAAGCGACTCCTCAAGGAAGGCCACATGCTGTCATGACTGAGCTTTGCCAAAACGCACGATTCAGGTCAGATGAGACTAAAATTTAATTATTTGGCCTCAACACCAAACGATATGTCGGATATTGGCGGAAATCCAATACAGCTCACCATCCAAATGACACCATTCCTACAGTAAAGCATGGAGGTGGTAATATCCTGTTATGGGGGTGTTTCTTTGTAGCACTTGTCAGGATAGAAGGAAAAATTGATGGGGCAAAATACCATCAAATCCTTGAGGAAAATCTGCTGCCCTCTGCCAGAAAGTTGTCAATGGGAAGAAGGTTTACATTCCAGCATGACAATGACCCAAAGCACACAGCAAAACTGACCACAAGGAGAAAAAATTGAATGTCCTTGCATGGCCTAGTCAGAGCCCAGACTTAAACCCCACTGAAAATCTGTGGAATGACTTGAAGATTGCAGTCCACAAACGGTCACCATCAAATTTAACAGAACTTGAGCAGTTCTGCAAAGAAGAGTGGGCAAATATTGCAAAGTCTAGATATGCAAAGTTAGTAGAGACATATCCCAACAGACTAAAGGCTGTAATTAAAACAAAAGGTGGTTCAGCAAAATGGGGGTGATCCTTTTCCCAACTCAGTGATTCTGGTTTTTTTTTTTTTTTAATTTTTAAATGTTTTTTTGTCTGACATGTTGGTGTTATATTTTTCACTTGGATGTTATAAGTTGCACTGAGAAAATACAGCTGGATAAAACAAAAACTGTGTCCATCTTCATTTCAGGCTGAAAAGCAACAAAATGTGATTATTTTGAAGGGGGGTGATTCTTTTCTATACCCACTTTACATGAAATGTGCATAAAGTTTTTTTAATTGTGGAAATGGCTTTTTCTGTCTTCAACCTCATCTTTTCGCTTTTCTTATGCTCCAGGTCAGAATTCTGTTAACAAAGCTCATTCATTTTTAAATACTGAAAAAAATCGAGGTGCATCTTTAAGTAGGCTACTAATAATTAACCATCGTTGTACCAAAATGGAACAAAATCGGCAAATACAAATCAAATAGTGAGACACTGGCAGTCAGTCTGCTTTCTGTATTTTATTAGCAATAAAAGGATAGATATACTCCAAAACAGATAATTACAAAGAAAATTATAAGATAATCATTTATGGATCTAGTAAAACAGTTACAGTGGTAAAAACATTTATGTGATGATGATGGTGATGATAATAATAATAATAATAATAATAATAATAATAATAATGATAATAATAATAACGAGCCATGATTTGATGACAAGCTATTAAAACAATTGTAGCCTATTAATACACCTACTGTTTGGAGATGAGTGGGGAAACTGAAGACAGGTGGTTTATATCTATCTCTAATCCTGACAGTCTGACCTGTCCTGTCAAAGTCCTCCAGCTTGAAGTTTTCACTGCATAGCACAGGTGACTCACTTGTGGAAACGCCTTCCCTTCTTACAGCCCACTGCCTCAACTGTTTCTCTTTGAGTGTGAGAAAAGTTACCTCGCCAACTAACTACAGTAAGATTCACAATATGTCAGTCGCTCAGCCGAGACGAGGAGCTTGTCATAAAAGTCGGTTTGGAGAAAAACGGCAGTATAGATGAAAATCTCGATTATGGGCAATTTAGTGTATAATATAAACTATAATATAAGCTAAGACTTATTACTGTTGCCCGGACCAATATGGTGGCGACGTTGACATACATCCAGTGGCCAATGCGGCGTCTATTTATATGTCTATGAGCTTATTTATATGTCCCAGTTTTCTTTTTGCCCTCTCGTCAGTTTTGGATGAATGTTCTCGGTAATGTCACTGTGATACCACATTTTCACAATTTGTTGATCATGGCCTTCATGGTGTTCCATGGTACATCTAATGTTTTGAAAATTCATTTGTACCCCTCTCTTGATCAATACCTTTTGACAATGAGATCCCGTACATGATCTTTGTGTACCACGGCTTAAGCAGTCTGATGAAAGTAATGTCAAGAAAGTCGTACAGAAACATCTTTATTTGGGGTTAATCAGATAGCTTCATTGATGACAGGTGAATAGTAAATACTTTTGAACATGAGTTCAAATGTGACTGGTTAATTCTGAGCACAATTACATGTCCCATTATAAAAGGGTATAAGATGAATAACCTGTTATTCAGCCAGGTTATTGTAAGTTTTTTCTTTTTTTTTTCTCCCCCCCCCCCCCCCCCCAAAGCATTTCTATTTGTTTTTGTCACTTTCATTTTGTTGGTTGCTATATCACATTAAATGTGGAAAAAGATCTGACATGGTTGATCTTGGTTAATTTTTTTTTTTTCACCTCATAAAAATCTACAATTTGAACAGGGGTGTGTAGGCTTTTATATCCACTGTATGATGTAATTAACTGACTTTTTTCTGTTCTGCAGCAGCCTTTTCATAGTTAGTCAAGTGCTTGAATTAATTACAGTATGTAACATGTTCACAGCCCTACAATGGGTTTAAATTTTTGTTTTTTTTTTCTACTTTTTGAACTGAGTGCTGTCTATGTATATTATATCTCATTTTTTTAGGTGAAATTCTCTCCAGTTGTACAAATTCACAAGATGAGAGTTTGGTCGTTTGCTCTTCAAGCATGCCGTAAGGGGCCATGGGAGGAGCACGCTCGGGATAGGGACCGTTTCCAGAGGAGAATTTTGGAAACAGAGCAGGCCATTGGCTATTGTTTCATGCGATCACACAGAGATAAGTTTTTTATCTATCACCAAAGCACACTACCTAAATAAGCATATTCCAAGAAGACTGTAATCTTAACTGATTTTTCAGGCTCAAGTCTGTTAACAAGTCTAAATATTTTCTTTACAGTACCTTATAGACTAGTAACAAATGAAAATGATGATGTGACAGCTGTTTTACCATAAATGTAGGTGGTATACAGTCAGGTCCATAAGTATTTGGACAGTGACACAATTATCGTAATTTTGCCTCTGTACACCATAATGGACTTGAAATTATGCAATCAAGATGTGATTGAAGTGTAGACTTTCAGCTTTCATTTAAGAGGTTTAACAAAAATATTGCATTAACCATTTAGAAATTACAGCCATTTTTTACATAGTCCCTCCATTTTCACAGGCTCAAAAGTAATTGGACAAACTAACAATCATAAATATTAGAATTATTTTTTATTCTTGGATGCAAATCCTTTGCAGTCAATGATTGCCTGAAATCTGGAACCCATGCACATCACCAAATGGTGAGTTTTCTCCCTTGAGATGCTTTACCAGGCCTTTACTGCAGCTGCTTTCAGTAGCTGCATGTTTGTGGGTCTTTCTGCTAGTTTTGTCTTCAGTAAGTGAAAAGCATGCTCAGTTGGGTTGAGGTCAGGTGAATGACTCAGCCATTTAAGAACATTCCATTTATTTGCCTTAAGAAGCTCTTGGGTTGCTTTTGCAGTACATTTTGGGTCATTATCCATCTGCACTGTGAAGTGCCATCCAATCAGTTTTGCGGAATCTGAGCAGAAAGTATAGTTCTATACATTTCAGAATTCATTCTGCTACTTCTATCAGCAGTCACCTCATCAATAACCAGTGTTTGATAGATGATGTGGTATGCTTTGAAACACGAGCCCTTCCTTTCATTCTCCACTCTTCTCTTCCCATCATTCCGGTACAAGTTAATCCTGTGTCAGAACTGTATTTACAGTCATGAAGATGTCTCTTGATTGTAGACTTTGACAATGATACACCTACCTCCTCCAGAGTGTTGTTGACTTGGCTAGATGTTGTGAAGGGGTTTTTCTTCAACAAGGAAAGAATATTGTGATCATCCACTTTAGTTGCCTTCCATGGCTTTCCAGACCTTTTGGTGTTGCTTAGCTCACCAGTGCATTCCTTTTTTTAAGACTGTACCAAATTGTTGATTTGGCCACTCCTAAAGTTCATTTGTATCGACACCTTTTTGGATGGCATATTGAGAGTTCCCATGAAGAGTTCCCATGAAGAGTTCCCATGAACCAAATGCAAATTCAATGCTTGGAATCAACTCCAGACCTTTTATCTCCTTAATTTGTCATGAAATAATGAGGAAATCAATCAATTGTCCACTTACTTTTGAGCCTGTGAAAATGGAGGGACTATGAAAAATGTCTGTAATTCCTAAATGGTTAATGCAATATTTTTGATAAACCCCTTGAATTAAAGCTGAAAGTCTACACTTCAAACAGATCCATTGTGGTGAAGTACAGAGGCAAAATTACAAAACTTGTGTTAATGTCCATATACTAATGGACCTGACTGTATATGGTAGAGGCTGTTGTTTTTAACTGATGAGGATGCAAAATATTTTGTTTCTACAATCTTTTTTGGCTAATTTGACAAACTGGCTGTTTTAATTGTGTATTTATATTGTTTCTTGTTTTTGTCAGAGAGTTTAGTATCCTGTAAGAAGAGTGTGTGTAAGAGAGGGGTTAAAAACAATGCATGATGAAACTCAATCCCCTGAGAAGAAATCAATTAGCGTCTCCCCTTGACACGTCAGTGGAAGCACAAACTGCATGGTGCAAAGCGGAGCAATAATGTAGGCAATCTTTAACATACATTATCACAGCAGATCTTTGTCTTCGTGTAAGAGTTGTAAGTTCTCCCTGCTGCACACACTTTTGTTAGCGAGCAGGCTTTATGGGGGTGGGGGGTAGGGAATCAGTTTTCCCACTGCTTACCCGGCTATAACACAGTCTGTCAATGTTGTTTAATTGTACCTGACACAGCTAGAGATCCAGTTACATTTGTGTGTGTGTGTGTGTGTGTGTGTGTGTGTATACTACTGAGTCTCACTCCATCTCTACTGATGCCTAGTGTATCTGGTTGCCAGGCAACTGACAAAGCTGTGCTTGGTGGCTCTGAAAGTATTACAGGAGATTGCAGCGGGAAGAGTGCATTGTGGGAGGGTAGCCAGCATGGTCATGATAGAGAGTGATGAAGCTAAGAAGGTGGGAGTGGATGGGACTGGATCTCTGGAGTCTCAATTACACTATTCAGACTGTCTGATGCAATCAGCAGCCTCTGTGACTTAAACACAAAAGGTAGCATAGGCAAACTCAATCAGTCCCACAGGGTCTCTTTCCACTTTCTTTTGTTAAAAGGTTCAACACTCCTATTATGTTTAAAGTAAGCTCAAATTCATAGAAAATGTTAAGTTTGCTGTCTGTAACATTTTAAATTATTAAATTGTGTAATTTCTGTAAAAGTTTGTTCAAAATCAGTTTAAATATTCAACATATTATGTCTATGAAGGTTCTTAATCTTAAGTCATTTTGCTTTGTCTATTTGATAGCAAGTCTTGAAGATATTTTGTCACTCATGCAAGGGTCCTTTATGAGATGAAAACCAGTGAAATCCCTCAGACGAATGGAAAACCTGCTCCTGATCCACCCTGACTACACTGGAAAAAATTGGTTGGTCAGGTTTAAGAGAAAATATGAAATATAGTTTACATTAAAATATTTGGTGGTCGGACTGTTTTAAGAGAAAATATTAAATATAGTTAACATTAAAATATTTAGTAAATTTTTTTGTCTGTACATTGGCAGACAAAATGTACCTGTAAACTTCTGAATTCATTCTACTGCTACCATCATGAGTTACATCAGCAATAAAGATTAGTGAGCTTTTTCCAGAAGCAGCCATGCAAGCCCAATCCATGACACTACCTCCACCATGCTTCACAGATGAGCTTGTATGTTTTGGATCATGAGCAGATGCTTCCTTTCTCCATACTTTGGCCTTTCCATCACTTTGGTAGAGGATAATCTTAGTTCCATAACGTTTGTGGCTCCTCTCTTTATTTCTTTGGGAATTCCAATCTGTCTTTCGGATTCTTAAGGCCCATTCACACCAAGAATGATAACGATAACTATAACTATAAAGATATAGTTTTAAAAATCATTCTATATTTAAAAGAATAGCACAGTCCACACCACAAAGACAATGGCAACTGTATAGCGGAACGATATTGTTGGGATCATTTTCGGAACGATTTTTTTCCAGCTGATGAATGATAAAACACTGACGGCCAATCAGAATCCATTTGAATTTAAAGCGCTCGCGCATTTAAAATAGCAGATGAGAACCTAATTGCCGAGGTATAAAAAAAAACCCTCCACTTTTTGACAAGTCAAACCTCCTTTACAAAGATGCTTTAAAGAAAACCGATATATGGCATATTATGATATATGAGATCATAATGCCAGGGTAGCAAGCATAAAATTACCTCAAGTATCCAGCTTCTTTTGAAGTTGCAGTAAAAAAGACTAGGTGTTGTTTTTATTCCACTACAATGAGTATGTTAGCTAAATTCACTGTTTAGGTAGATTAGATAGATTCACTGTTTAAGTGCGTTCGAAACATAGCATGAAGAGGACATTTGCTGGTTAAAGTCATAAAGTCTCATCCATTTTCGCTTTGAAACCGCAGCGTGAGAGCTAAACAGACCCTTATATCATTCGTTGGTGTGGACGCAAATATAGTTATCATTATACTTATCGTTATCGTTTTTGGTGTGAACGGGCCATTACTGGCCATTACATTGCATCTTGTTGTATGGCCTCTATATTTCTGCTCTCTTCATCAAACGGTGGATTATGATACCTTCACCACTGCCCTATCAAGGTTGTTGGTGATGTCACTGACTGTTGTTTTTGGGTTTTTCTTCACAGCTCTCACAATTTTTTGACATCAGCTGTTGTTGTTTTCATTGGCCAACCCATTCTGTATCTGTTGCTCAGTACACCAGTGGTTTCTTTCTTATTCAGGACATTCCAAATTGTTGTACTGGCTATGCCCATTGTCTGTGCAATGCCTCTAATTGATTTTCCCTCTTTTCTCAGCTTCAAAATGGCTTGATTTACTCCCATAGACAGCTCTGTGGTCTTGATGTTGGCTTATCCTTTTTAACATGCAGTTTTCACAGGTGAAACTGAAGGCTAACACCAAGAGTAGATGTTCATAGCTATTCACTGTTTAAAAAAAAAAAAAAACAACTATCTAACAGGACACACCTGGGTAACAAGAAACACCTGTCAGTCACATGTTCCAATATTTTTGCTCACCTACAAACTGGGTGGTCGGATACAAAATGTGCTATGTTCTATTTCATTTAACAAATCTAAATATAAATACCCGGAAATAAAAGCTGAAATTTTAAACTCTCTTCTCATATTCATCTTTTGATGTCAAACCCAAATATCTTCAGTCATAAGCAGACCTGACTCTGACTTCACCAGACACTGTGATTGAGGCTTCTGTATTTATTGTTATTGTGTATGTGGGTTTTGTTTTGTTTTGTATTGTTTATTGTACAGCATTTGTGCCTGCACACTTTTTCCTCTGTTCCTCTGTATGTTTATACACCTGTTGCGCATTTTTTTTTTTTGTGCTGATCTGCCAAGTTAAATTCCTGTATACATGTACATTTGGTGAATAAAGTGATTCTGATTCTGATTTCTTTTGGCATGTCAGTTTGGGCTACTTTGTTTACATCATAGGTCATTTTAAAATCATTTAGATATATATCTATATCAGAATGCCAGTGGATCAAACGTTTACAACCACTTTAAACACTCGAGAAGACTGCAAAAATTGATGTAATGACTTTTAGAAGCTTCTGATTGGCCAGTTGTCATAATTAGGTGTGAATTGGGAGCACAACTGTGGCTCTAAAAGTGTGTACCTTTAGAGAAAGCGCCTTTTGCCCTTGGTACCATGAGAAATTCAAGCAACTCAGCCAAGACCTCAGACAAAAAATTGTGGACCTCCACAAGTCTATTCAAACAACTGATCATACCATGAGCATTTGTGAAAACAATTGTTCAGTGAGATTACTGTGGATGGTACCATTTAGAAACCAATACTGCAATTTTTACAAACAGTTTTGCAGTCAGTTCTCCATCATTGAACAGTTGATAACTTCAACAAAATAGACCTCAAGTTAAAACAATAATGAATTCAGAAATAACACTGATGCTTATATTCATAAATTGCTCATAAGCTCATAAGTTCCTGGTTTCACAATTGCACTTTTTGACTATATAGTATAGTAGAAGGGAAATTATTTATAACTATCTATACCATAGTATGGGTTCCATTGTGAGTCAGGTTCCATTGTGAGTCTGGTTCCTCTCAAGTTTTCTTCCCACTAGTGGAGACAGAGGGGTGTCCGAGGTGGCACTGGACACCTCTGACATCTGATTGGCCACCCGAAAATTTCATTCGCTACTGGCAGTTTGATGCTGATTGACATGTCATTTCACGTCTTATTTAAAGAATCATTTATTTTGATGTGCATTTTTCAAATCGGGGACGAGGAATACAGAATAAGAAGAACATATAGAAGAAGAGAGAATATTTCTACAGCTCCACGAGCTCTTTCCGTGATTGGCGAAAATGTCACATTCGAAGTAAGTTTTATGGTTTAGCATTGGGTTTAGGTTTCCTGAACAACTTTTATGAAAGTTGAACCGCTGTGTAAGATAATGTTAGACCTCTGACTCCATTAACAAACAGTTAATCAGATGAGAGAGATCGGAGCTACAGTGGGTATAGAAAAGAATCACCCCCCTTTAAAATAATCACATTTTGTTGCTTTTCAACATGAAATGAAGATGGACACAGTTTTTGTTTTATCCAGCTGTATTTACTCAGTGCAACTTATGACATCCAAATGAAAGATATAACACCAACATGTCAGAAAAAATTAAAAAATTAAAAACTAGAATCACTGAGTTGGAAAAAGGATCACCCCCTTGTGTCAGTATTTTGTTGAACCAACTTTCGCTTTAATTACAGCCTTTAGTCTGTTGGGATATGCCTCTACTAACTTTGCACATCTAGACTTTGCAATATTTGCCCACTCTTTGCAGAACTGCTCAAGTTCAGTTAAATTTGATGGTGACCGTTTGTGGACTACAGTCTTCAAGTCATTCCACAGATTTTCAATGGGGTTTAAGTCTGGGCTCTGACTAGGCCATGCAAGGACATTCACCTTTTTCTCCTTCAACCACTGTGTGGTCAGTTTTGCTGTGTGCTTTAGGTCATTGTCATGTTGGAAGGTAAACCTTCTTCCCATTGACAACTTTCTGGCAGAGGACAGGAGATTTTCCTCAAGAATTTGACGGTATTTTGCCCCATCCATTTCCTTCTATCCTGACAAGTGCTACAGAGAAACACCCCCATAACAGGATATTACCACCTCCATGCTTTACTGTAGGAATGGTGTTATTTGGACGGTGAGCTGTATTGGATTTCTGCCAGACATATCGTTTGGTGTTGACGCCAGATAATTACATTTTAGTCTCATCTGACCATAACAACCTTTTCCATGTGGCCTCAGAATCTTCAAGGTGCGTTTTGGCAAGGCTCAGTCGTGGGTGGCATTTTTCTTGCAACCCATACAAGCCACATTTGTGGAGAATTTGTGATATTGTTGTCACATGCACACAATGACAACTATTTGTCATAAATTCCTACAACTGCTTCAGAGTTGCTGTAGGCCTCTTGGTAGCCTCTCTGACATGTTTCCTCCTGGCTCTTTCATCCAGTTTGGAGTGACGTCCTGATCCAGGCAGGGTCTGTGTTGTACCAAATACTTTTTGCATCCATCTCCGGACTTGTGCCTGTCCACAACTTTATCCCGGAGATCTTTTGAAAGTGCCTTGCCATCCATAGTTGATTGTTTGCTTTAGTTGCACTACCAAGGACTGAAAAATGCTCCAGGAAAGCACTTTTCATGCTGAGCCAATCAAAATGACCACAGCTGATCACAGTTGAAAGTCAAATGGCTTTGTGTGCCATTGAAAAGGTGATTAGCTATACCTGATTGAGTTTACAAGTCATTTTTAGGAGGGGGTGATCCTTTTTCCAACTCAGTGGTTCTGTTTTTTTATTTTTTTATTTTTTTCTCTCATGTCGGTGTTATATCTTTCACTTGGATGTAAGTGAGTAGTGTGGAGTAAATACAGCTGGATAAAACAAAAACTGTTTCCGTCTACATTTCAGGCTGAAAAGCAACAAAATGTGATTATTTTAAAGGGGGGTGATTCTTTTCTATACCTACTGTAGCTGATTGAATTACCCAGTGAGTTTGCGTTAAATATGCATGAGCATTTTAGCAGTATTTTGGTATTTTGGTCGTCAAACTAATTGTTCACTGAGGCGCTGTTAGCCTTAGCCACATAACCATGCAATGCCGGTAACATCAGTAAGTCTGGTGTCGAACTCTGTTTCTCCTTCGGGATCTGTTTATCCCTAGCTCTGGCCCCGTGTAAACGGCGAAGGAAGCGCGAACGAAGGGAGAAAAAAGAGAAATATGATCGATGGGTCCAGGTATTGTGCCTTCCAGAAGTCTACAATAGTCAAAATGAAAACTCTCTCACAAATATAACATTATTTATTGATATAAATAACAGTAGGTGGTTGTGTTAATAAATACATAAAAAATGCAACAAACATAGTTCGACACAACAGACGTTCTTCATTTAGCCCAAGTCCAAACCTGTACATACTACATCAGAATAGCTTAGAATAATGGCATGCAATTTTCACATACTATTTAGCATGCTAGGATACAGTGTGTTTGGATGTAGACTTAATGATGTTGGATAGTTTAGGTAGTGACCCAAGTCTCTCCAGTATGTGAGTACAGTACAGTACAGTACAGTGTGGGTGTGTGTGTGTGAGAGAGAGAGAGAGAGAGAAAGAAAGAAACTGATCTGCAGAGACACTGACTATTCAAAGTGTGTTAAAGAATTATAGTGAAGTAACCCTTTTGGACCACACATCTGCCACATTGAAGAACTCCGGGTTAAGTGAATTATCACTTCTATCATATGATTTAATCATACTCCTGAGTTACCAGGTTAGTGTTACACACTCATTTTCTGTCATGGTCTATGGACCCCCTGAAGTAGCCTTGGCCAACTCATGTATAAAACTCTAGTCCACCACTGTTTCTTCCTCATATCGTCTCAGGGAGTTTTTCCTTGCCACCATCACCTCTGGCTTGCTTGTTAGGGATACATTTATAATTGTAAAATTTATATCCACAATTTATATATTTCTGTAAAGCAATGTGACAATGTCCATTATTAAAAGCATTATACAAATAAAACTGAATTGAATTGTGTTCCAAAAAAACACAGTGAGGGAAAAAATTATTTGATCCCCTGCTGATTTTGTACGTTTGCCCACTGACAAAGAAATGATCAGTCTATAATTTTAATGGTAGGTGTATTTTAACAGTGAGAGACAGAATAACAACAAAAAAATCCAGAAAAATGCATTTCAAAAAAGTTATAAATTGATATGCATTTTAATGAGTGAAATAAGTATTTGATCCCCTATCAATCAGCAAGATTTCTGGCTCCCAGATGTCTTTTACACAAGTAACAAGCTGCGATTAGAGCTCGTTTAAGAGCACTCTCTTAAAGGCAGTGCTCCTAATCTCAGCTTGTTACCTGTATAAAAGACACCTGTCCGCAGAAGCAATCAATCAATCAGATTCCAAACTCTCCACCATGGCCAAGGCCAAAGAACTGTCCAAGGATGTCAGGGACAAGATTGTAGACCTACACAAGGCTGGAATGGGCTACAAGACCATCGCCAAGCAGCTTGCTGAGAAGGTGACAACAGCTGGTGCGATTATTCGCAAATGGAAGAAACACAAAATAACTGTCAGTCTCCTTCAGTCTGGGGCTCCATGCAAGATCTCACCTTGTGGAGTTTCAATGATCATGAGAACGGTGAGGACTTAGCCCAGAACTACACGGGAGGATCTTGTTAATGATCTCAAGGCAGCTGGGACCATAGTCACCAAGAAAACAATTGGTAACACACTACGCCTGAAATGGCATAGTCCTGAAAGGACTGAAATCCTGCAGCGCCCGCAAGGTCCCCCTGCTCAAGAAAGCACATGTACAGGCCCATCTGAAGTTTGCCAATGAACATCTAAATGATTCAGAGGAGAACTGGGTGAAAGTGTTGTGGTCAAATGAGACAAAAATCGAGCTCTTTGGCATCAACTCAACTCGTCGTGTTTGGAGGAGGAGGAATGCTGCCTATGACCCCAAGAACACCATCCTCACCATCAGACATGGAGGTGGAAACGTTATGTTTTGGGGGTCTTTTTCTGCTAAGGGGACAGGACAACTGCACTGCATCAAAGGGACGATGGACGGGGCCATGTACCATCAAATCTTGAGTGAGAACCTCCTTCCCTCATCCAGGGCATTGAAAATGGGTCGTGGATGGGTATTCCAGAATGACAATGACCCAAAACATACAGCCAAGGCAACAAAGGAGTGACTCAAGAAGAAGCACATTAAGGTCCTGGAGTGGCCTAGCCCAGTGATTCCCAAAGTGGGTGCCGTGACAACTGTCTAGGGGTGCCGCAGAATCTCAGCTTTTTTCCAATTTAAACATCCTAAAATAGCTATCGTACCATATAATAACCTTTAACAGCATATATTTTTAAAATACAGTATCTCACAAAAGTGAGTACACCCCTCACATTTTTGTAAGTATTTTATTATATCTTTTCATGGGACAACACTGATGAAATGACACTTTGCTACAATGTAAAGTAGTGAGTGTACAGCTTGTTGTTACGTAAACTGGAGGAAGGGGAGTCAGGATGCATGCGCAGGGGAAACACTTCAGTTTATTAAACAGTTTATTAGGAACACTTCATTCACAAATCAAGGAACAACAAAAACAAACCATAATCCATCGAACGAAAAGCAGTAATCCAAAATGAGATAGTCCTTCACAAATGAGGCAGTAATCCAAACTGTTGGTAGTGTCAAAAGGGAGAAAAACACTTGAAGGATGAAAAGAAAACAAAAAGGAGCAAACACACAAGGCTAGGCTGTGGTATGGGAACCACGAACAACGAGCTAAGGATAACGAACTACGAACATAGAACAATGGTCTGGGAACCATGAAATAGGGGCGAGAGAAAACAAGAAAGAAGTCAGCTTACAGCACATACTCAATCTAAAGCTACATCTATTCTATTCTAAATTAATACTCCGCGTTTAAGCGGAAACGAGAAGAGGTATAAATACACACACAAGCAAGAGACACCTGAAACTCATAATGACAATGAATGAACATGGGCAGAGACATGACGTAAACCAAGAAACAAAGAACCAATGAACATATGGAGGCGGAGACATGACGTGAACGAAAACAAAAGCACATGGCAAAGAAAACAAACGTGACTCCATGTATGAATCAGTCCAGCGGGTTTTTGTGAATGAGGAATGCGCTGCTCTCCATAGCAGCGCGGAGCGTGGAATGTGGAAGTGCGCTACTTCGCTAGCCTCTGCTAGCAGCGTAGTGAGAGAGAGACTCTAACACTTGTATAACAGTGTAAATTTGCTGTCCCCTCAAAATAACTCAACACACAGCCATTAATGTCTAAACCGCTGGCAACAAAAGTGAGTACGCCCCTAAGTGAAAATGTCCAAATTGGGCCCAATTAGCCATTTTCCCTCCCCGGAGTCATGTGACTTGTTAGTGTTACAAGGTCTCAGGTGTGAATGGGGAGCAGATATGTTAAGTTTGGTGTTATCACTCTCACACTCTCTCATACTGGTCACTGGAAGTTCAACATGGCACAGAACTCTCTGAGGATCTGGAAAAAAAGAATTGTTGCTCTACATAAAGATGGCCTAGGCTATAAGAAGATACAACACCCTGAAACTGAGCTGCAGTGCAATGGCCAAGACCATACAGCGGTTTAACAGGACAGGTTCCACTCAGAACAGGCCTCGCCATGGTCGACCAAAGAAGTTGAGTGCACGTACTCAGCATCATATCCAGAGGTTGGCTTTGCAGAATAGACGTATGAGTGCTGCCAGCATTGCTGCAGAGGTTGAAGGGGTGGGGGGACAGCCTGTCAGTGCTCAGACCATACGCCGCACACTGAATCAAATTGGTCTGCATGGCTGTTGTCCCAGAGGGAAGCCTCTTCTAAAGATGATGCACAAGAAAGCCCACAAACAGTTTGCTGAAGACAAGCAGACTAAGGACATGGATTACTGGAACCATGTCCTGTGGTCTGATGAGACCAAGATAAACTTATTTGGTTCAGATGGTGTCAAGCGTGTGTGGCGGCAACCAGGTGAGGAGTACAAAGACAAGTGTGTCTTGCCTACAGTCAAGCATGTTGGTGGGACTGTCATGGTCTGGGGCTGCATGAGTGCTGCCGGCACTGTGACATACTTAAGCAGAGCATGATCCCCTCCCTTCGGAAACTGGGCCACAGGGCAGTATTCCAACATGATAATGACCCCAAACTCACCTCCACAACAACCATTGCCTTGCTAAAGAAGCTGAGGATAAAGGTGATGGACTGGCCAAGCATGTCTCCAGACCTAAACCCTATTGAGCATCTGTGGGGCATCTTCAAATGGAAGGTGGAGGAGCGCAAGGTCTCTAACATCCACCAGCTCTGTGATGTCGTCATGGAGGAGTGGAAGAGGACTCCAGTGGAAACCTGTGAAGCTCTGGTGAACTCCATGCCCAACAGGGTTAAGGCAGTGCTAGAAAATAATGGTGGCCACACAAAATATTGACACTATGGGCCCAATTTGGACATTTTCACTTAGGGGTGTACTCACTTTTGTTGCCAGCGGTTTAGACATTAATGGCTGTGTGTTGAGTTATTTTGAGGGGACAGCAAATTTACACTGTTATACAAGCTGTACACTCACTACTTTACATTGTAGCAAAGTGTCATTTCTTCAGTGTTGTCCCATGAAAAGATATAATAAAATATTTACAAAAATGTGAGGGGTGTACTCACTTTATGAGCTACTGTATATCAAAACACCAACATATGAGCATGTCCAAGCGAAAATAAATAAGCGAAAAAACTGATATATTTCATACATATTTAAAGCTTAAATATTTATTTACTGCCAATTGGACTGTTCCCAGGAGAGAATCGCTCCGCCCGCTCCGCTCAGCTCTGCCCTTTGTACTGGTGCGCGCTCAATTTTATATTTCACGCAGAGATTGACAGGATAGGGCAAAGATGGATAAATTTTTAAACAAAAGAAAAGCAGAAATGTCACAGCCCAGAAGACCGACAGACAGCAACCCGGAACCACCACCACCCAAAAAAAAAAAAAAATCAGACAGCACAGTGAAAGCTACCTGGCTTTCGGTTTTACATGGATCGGAGATGCTAGCTGTCCCACACCTGAATGCCTTGTCTGCAGGGAAAAGCTATCAAATGCAGCAATGGTACCGAGTAAGCTGAGGATGAGGCTGAATCCAACTTCTTATTCGCAGCTTCTTATTGACGCTATCCGTTGTCCTTTAAAAAACACGACGCTTCCACGTTTGTAGCTTCTTATTCACGCTCAACTTAGGGATTTAGTGGTTTTTCTCTTTTTTTCACGTTTTGTAATGGCCCGTGTTGCTTTTGTGGCTGTTTTCAGAATAAAAGAATAATTAATTATTTTTAGATGCAAATAACACTGATATATCAGTGAAAATGGACATTAAAAATGTAATGGTGGACAAATGTAAATGCACATACAATATAATTACAGTATTATTTAATTACTGGACGTGTCATCAGCTAAACTTCAAGCCCATGTAATTTTTCTCTTATTCACGCTTTTTAGGTACCCTGTTACTATTGTGTTTATTTTTTAGAAAAGATTAATAAACTATTCTGAAATGTATATAACACCAAGATATCAGTGACAATGACTGTAAGAATATTAAGGCACATAAAATATAATTACATCATTTTTAATTATTGCATGTCATCATTTGATTAATGAATCAACTGCATTAATGAATCAACTGAATTAAAAAAAATAAAAATAATTCAAACAATTGTCATAAATTTCAATATCCTGAGGTAATGCCAGCTCTGAGATTATGCCAGCTCTGGCTTGGATCCTCTAATGAAGACTTCATATGACCCATGGTCAGGCCTTATTCCCAGGGCACTTGACTGTTACCATGCAAATTTTCATTTTTACATTTTTACTGTAGCATTTTTAAGTTATGGACCCATAAATTTGACAGATATGACAATACAGTAACAGAAGAACATTGCATGATTGGCCCAATTGGAGGCACTATATCTCAGCTGCCTTTGAGGGTGAGTTAAAAGTTCCAATAAAACCTCATTCCCAGGGCACTTCTCTGTTACCATGCAAATTTTCAGACATTTGTACTGTAGCATTTTTAAGTTATGGACCCAAAAATTTGAAGTATATTACAGTAGACTAAAGGGTTTTCTGTCGCTATCCAAGGTGCTGAATAATCGGATTTCTAGAACTGAAAATACATTTTTGTCCAGCATTTACCAAAGTAATTCATTTGTCTTCATGGTTTATTAAAGGTTTTTGATGTAATATTAAGTTACCCTTTATAACAAACTTCAGAATATGTGACGTGGCACAGTTTGAAAGAGCCATTGCAGTGGTGGCCCATTTGGAGGCGCTATATTTCAAACATCTTTAAGTGTGCATTGAAAGTTTCAATAGGGCCAAATACCCAGTGTGCTTGACTATCTATATGTAGAATTTCAGCCATTTCTACTGTAGCATTTTTAAGTTATATGCCCATCAACTTGAAATATATGACAATACAGTTGAAAGAAACCACTGCAGTGTTGGCCCATTTGGAGGCGCTATATCTCAGCTGCCTTTAAATTTTTTCTGTCACTGTCCATGGTTCAGAAGAATCTATAACTATTTCATTTGAAGAACTGAAAATACATTTTTGTCCAGCATGAACCAAAGTAATTAATTTATTTTCATGGTTTTTGTGATTATATTACTTTATCATACATGACAACTTTACAAAATTGTGTAATTAGATGGTATCTCTATGAAACCCAAAATATCAAGTATATGGCATATTTTTGGCCAGTTATTTTTGAATGCATGGAATAATCAGCCCAGATCATCATGCAATTAATAAAACAGAAGTAGGTGTACCATTATTAATCTGAAAGGGTGGTGCTAAGCCCCTCATATTTTATTATACTTTTTGGCTCTTTAATGAGTCAAAAACTAATTGGCACAATGATTTTTATCAAAAATCTACAACAACTGCTCATATTATGTCTTTAACCATTAACTGATGTAACAAGCAATGTGCGTCTTTAATAACACAACAGTGACTGAAGTTATGGCTCATATCATAAATGCATAATTTGGCTATTACAGAATTGTAGAATGTGAAAAAATCTTTACTTCGTTACTTCATTCCTAATTTAATATCAACTGATTGAATCTTTGACTGTAAGTCTCTTTCTATACTGGTGTCTATGATAAACACTTGAAGTACCTCACTTTATCACAATAACACACATTTATTTATTTATTTATTTGTTCATTTATTTATTTATTCATGTAATTATTTATTTATAATATTTATTGGACTTTCACTCTGTGTAACACTCAGATGTCTCATTTGAGAACAGTTTTTGTAAAATGTTTTAAACCGTATCATTAGTGTATATTCAGCATTCACTTTGTAGTAAAATCCCATGTTATTTTAAAGGGTACATGAACAGTGTATTGTCTTGTCATGATGATGGCTGTATATTCATTTGTGTTCATAATTTCCATGTTGTAGGAACAGAAGAAAATTCCAATCTCTCCTGTATATCTTTATTCTTCACGTCATGAAGACATGAATGTAATTAGTGTTATGTGTACGCTCATGTGATGTAAATAAAAGTTTTATCCACACTTTTTATGCACAAATGTACTGTACATTGGCAATGTATTAGTCTACAAGTTAGGGTAATGTTCTAATAATGATTCACTGTGATAGACAGGAAATCCGAACTCATGACAAATGACTAGCAATGGCATAAGCTAGCCCTTTAAAACAACAACTTTTGGTTGTTATAAAAACAAAGTATTGTGTGCTTCCTTCAAAGTAAATTTAATACATAACTACTTAATATTTTCATGATTGT